>CAUYTI010072494.1:0-47796 GCA_963575145.1 Galago senegalensis | reverse complement strand
CCCCAGGGTTGATTCAGAGAAAAGCCTCAGAATAAGGAAGCACGGAAAGTCCCAAGCTCACAGACACCCCCAAGTTCCCAGTATAGGCAAAAGGCCTATACGCCTCTGGCCAAAAAAGCTGTTTAAGGGTGGCACCTGTGGCTCAAAGGAGTAAGGCACCAACCCTATATGCCAGAGGTGGCAGGTTCAAACCCAGCCCTGGCCAAAAGCTGCAAAAAAAAAAAAAAAAAAAAAAAAAAGCTGTTTGAGAGAGAGCAGTGAAAAGACTTTGTGCAGGCATACTTGTGAAAAACTGACGTAGAATCCCACATGGCCAGGTTGGTTGCGGGCCTAAAAACACCCTGACCTAAAGGTTGGCCTGGTCAGTTGTGGGCATAACAATCCCCTGACTTAAGGCCTACATGGAAGCAGAGGTTTGCAAATAAATTTCTGTATGCCCTAGAAATTTCTTTATGCCTTGTTTAAAGATTGAAGTAACTACCTCCAAATGGCAAGGTCAGTAGAACAGATTTTCAAACCATCTCTTTTCTCCATAGCCTCAGGCTTCATCAGATAAGAACCAAGAAGTAATGGCTAACAACATATTCTCCATTAAGTTATATTAAAGGGATTATGTTCAAAAGGACTATGTTAGATTAAGTGGTATCAGTTAAACCATAGATTACTAGGGAGGAGCTACTCATGAGACAGTCACAAGATATTTATTCATGAGATGGATTATGGATTGTAATGAATATTTATGAAGTCATTGATGTACATTGCACATGTGCAGAGGGATTGTAATGAATATTAATGAGGTACAGTGCACATGTATACAATGGACTATATAAACCAAGAGTAAAGAAATCAACTTGCCATTCACCATGAGAGAGCAGTGGTCCCTGGCTGTTTAAGCCAGGAGAAAATGAAGTTGTTATATGTCTAAGAGAGTTGTGAACCCCTTTATTTAAATATACAATTTCAACATGCAGGTTCATTCTCTGCGACATCACTTCTCTGTGAGACCCTAGCGGCAACATGCCAGTGAGCAAACAATGGTGGAAACTTACTAAAGCTATGTTACCCAAGCTGTAACCCTGCTCTGAGCTAACTGCAACGTTCCACTTCTGTAATTGCTGGCTTGTTCAGCTGCACAAAAAAAGGTATAAAAGACAACCTGCCCCCTTTCTAAGCAGCAGTCCCCTGCACAGGTGTAATAAAATCACCAACTGATTATACCTAAGTGAAGTCTGAGTCTATCTTTTCAGGTCGTGATGGATACAACACTACCTTTCTGGATAAATCAAAAGGACTTGTTCACAAAATAGTACAACCCCCAGGGACACTGGCTTACACCCATAATCCTAGCACTCTTGGAGGCTGAGGCAAGTAGATTGCTTGAGCTCATGTGTTCACAACCAGCCTGAGCAAGAGAGAGACTCCATCTCTACTCAAAATAGAAAACCTAGCTGGGCATGGTGGCAGGCACCTGTAGTTCCAGCTAGTTGGGAGGCTGAGGCAAGAGGTTCGTTTGAGCTCCCAGAAACTGAGGTTGCAGTGAACTACAAAGATGCCATGGCACTCTACCCAGGACAACTCTACCCTATTTACATAATAGGTTATATAGATGTTTCTTAAATGAGACAGAGTAAGATTCTGTCTTAAAAACAAAAATAGTACTGCCCTTTCTGCCCCATGCTTAACACATCTTCTCTCTTTATGAAACAGGTCCTTTTATTTTGCCCATGTCTCCTCCCCATAATTTGAGATTTGAATCAGGTACCATCCCCTCCCTCTGCTTCCTCAGGAAGACTTCATCACTCTTTCTCTCATGTTGTCATATTACAAGGTACACATGAGCTGTTTTATTGTGATTGCTGCATGCCTATTTTTCCTACAGAACCACAAACTGCGAGTGGCAGGAACAATATCTTATTTGTTTGTTTCCTCAGCATCTGGCCCAAATAATATTACATAGATTTTTTTTTTTAATGAAAGAAAAAATTCAGATTTTGTTGCATTTTAGTGAGGTTTTCTTCCACAAAGATTTTTTTTTTCTAACGTCTACCGTTCTTTAGGACAACAGATTTTCACCAAGTCAGAACAACTAAGGTGATATCAGAAATATGTTCAACAAAAATTTTTATATAACCTTCATTTCATTTCTGATAATAAAAATTTAGTATAGAAATCTGAGAAAATATACAGAAGTGCAAAAAGAGAATAATAATAATTAAAAATCCGATAGCCTTGATGATAATCATTATTATCATTTTTTGTATATTTTCTTCTCTGTTTTTTCTTTTCTTTTTTTTTTTTTTTTTTTTTAAACAGTCTAACTTTGTTGCCCTGGGCAGAGTGCCATGGCATCATAGCTCACAGCAACTTCCAGCTCTTTGGCTTAGGCAATTCTCTTGCCTCAACCTCCTGAGTAGCTGGGGCTATAGGCACCTGCCACAACACCTGGCTATTTTTTTGTTGCAGTTTTGGCCTGGGTTGGGTTTGAACCCACCACCCTGGGTATATGGGGCCAGCACCCTACTCACTAAGCCACAGGCACCACCCTTTCTTCTCTATTTTGTAAGTTATATGGTTAGAATTGTAGTCTACAAGCATTTCAGAAGGCTGGGCATTTTAAAATATAATATATCACAAGAGTTTTCCCTATCACTAAAAAAACTTTAAGAAAATTCATTGGATTTATAGAAATATTATATTTTATTTAGCCTTTTCCCGATGTTGGACAGTTGTGCTCTTTCATATTTTTACTACAGTAGAACCTCCATAGCTGACCACCTCCCTACAGTGACCACCTCTGTAAGGTGACTTAATTTTCATAGTCCAGACATGCACCACTTGTATGTATCAATACGGCTCCTAGTTCCTTGCAGTGATCACCTCTGCATGTTGACCAGTTCATTACAGTCCCTTGGGTGGTCAACTTACCGTCTACTATATTTTAAATAACACTAACAGAAATACTTCTACACACAAATCTTAGTGAACACTTCCGATTATTGCCTTACAATGGAAGTGTCTTCTTAGAGTTTGAATTATTGGTTATGAACATTGGTAAGGCTCTTAATCCAAATGAATTTGATTTCCAAAATCTTTATATGCCCAATAATAGACAGAATTCTGCTTTCTCTTCACCACATAGAATACTACAGCATTCTTGTATCCTCAATGAATCCCAATAATAATAAAAAAAATTTAAAAATTAGAAAAAGAAGAATACGACAGCAGTTGTTTTTAATCTGTGCTAATTTGTTGGGTGAAATGGTAAATTTTTATTGTTTTAATTTTTATTTCATTGATGACTAAAGAGAAAGAATAATTTTATACCATTTTTTCTCCTTATTTTATATATTTTCCATTCATTCCTTTACTCTAATTTCAACTGGGTATTGATATTTTTCTTTTTTTTTTTCTGAGACAGTTTCACCTTGTCACCATCAGTAGAGTGTCACAGGGTCATAGCTCACCTCAAACTCTTGAGCTCAAGCAATCCTCTTGCCTCAGACTCCTGAGTAGCTGGGACTACAAGCACCCACCACAATACCCAGCTACTTTTTTTATTTAGAGATAGGGTTCCATCTTACTCAGATTCTCAAACTCCTGAGCTCAGGCAATCCACCCACCTCTGCCTCCCAGAATTCTAGGATTACAGGTATGAGCCACTGTGCCTGATGTTTTTCTTGATGTGTATATGCTCTTTATAAATTGATGATATTAATATTTTATCAGATCATAAAAAATATTTTTCTCAACATACTGTTTACTTTTCCTTATTTGTTTAGGACATTTTTGACACTATAAATAGGAAAAGAGGCATAATTTATCATTTTTCTGGAGAGAGGTCAGTCCCAAATTCCTTGAGACAGTGATGAAGTCTCTCATTAGAAAAATATATGCATGCCCATACTTGCAAACACTTTTAAAGGACTTATGGATCTCCCAAGCTCCATATATAGACTCTCTCAGTTACATTACTCACTTATTACTATTTCATCTAGTTCCTAACCACCTGATAACTTCACAGGGTGATATAAACTGACTGTAATTTCTTACCAGTTTTGATGTGGCCTGGGTGAGGTGGCTCATGCTTGTATTCTCACCACTCTAGGAGACTAAGGCAGGTGGATTGCCTGAGCTCAGGAGTTTGAGATCAACCTGAGCAAGACCCCATCTCTACTAAAAAGAGAAAAACTAGCCAGGCATGGTGGCAGGCACCTGTAGTCCCAGATACTTGGAAGGCTGAGGCAGAAGAATGACTTGAGCCTAGGAGTTTGAGGATGCCATGAACTGTGATGCCACCACACAGTACCTAGGGCAACGCTACCCAGAGTGAGACTGTCCCAAAAAAAAAAAAAAACCAGAGAGAGAGAGAAGAATGTGGAATGAATTTCATGCCCTCTTGAATTGGGAAGAAGCAGTCCTCAATGATGGAAGGAAACTGTTTCAGAGGTGGGAAAACCTGAACTGTTAGTCTAATTCTGTCACTAGCTAAATAAACTGGTAAAAACTACTTAATCTTTGTCTTGGACACACACATATGTGTTTTCACTCTATATGTGTGTATGTAAAAGTAGTGTGTATGTGTTGAAATGAGAATTAATATTATTTAAGTTTTTCTCTATTTCTAAAATAGAGAAATATATATATACTATTGTCCAAATATATATACATATATATTATGTACCAAAGTAATGTTCTGTTATACAACACTTTTATTTTGAAGTCATTAAAAACCATCCTGGAAAAAGACACATAAACTCTAAACAACACAGCTGTGACTATTCAGCACTCCTTAGTTACAAGTAGTTATACCACCATTTAATGGTGTCATTAAAAATACATTGTCACCATAGAAACCGCAACTTTATAGGATACCAAATCTTTCTTTGAAATGTTCATGCTGAACAGCTTACATTGTCTTATGTAATGATGATGGCTTCACTTTTTTTTTTCCTTTTTAGCAGACATACAGCTTTCCCTTCTCCCCCAATTTATTTGTAACCAAGAAAAACTATCAAGATCTGTTGAAAATCATGTGTTGATACCTTACTAGGAAAAAAAAAAGAATTGTTTAAAAAACAAAAACTTTGTGAAATATATACCATATTACCAATTGTCAGTGGCGCCACTGTCTTGTAGATTGGGAAGAACAAAAGCTTTCACAGTCAGGGGACAGGTAATACGGTCAGTATCTTGGAATAGATAGCCCAGCCTCGAGCTCCTTGCTCATCCTAGATGAGCTACCTTCTGCTTCATCTACTTTTGAAGTAAATAAAGCAATAAAGTAATAAAGAAATAATCATTGTTCTGATTATCAATCAGCAATAAAGAAAATAATCAGTGTTCTCCAATAAAAACTATTGGCTGGACACCTGCCAGATCCTCTCCCAGACACTGGGGCTACACCAGCCAATTATTATAGATTTCTGTCTAGTTCAAATGGAGATAAAACCAACAGACAAATTTAAAAGACCAGTTCTTATAGTGACCAACAAGACCTACAGTGATTTGAAAGAGCTTTCCAAGTAGAGAGACCCACAGGTATCAAGTCCTGAGATAATGATAAACTCTTACATGATTCTGGAATAATAGAAGGTCAGTGTATCTGGAACACAATGAATCACATGGAAATTGGTTCGGGATGAGGTGAGAGAGTCTAGAGTCTAGATGAGAGACTCTCTAGATGCTCTCAACTCATCCCTAACCAATTTCTATGCATGCCTGTAAGAGCTTAAAGTCAAAAATGAGGAGCCTGAATTTGATTCTTAATCTAACAGGAAGTCAGTGGCAGATTTCAAGGGGAGTGGGGAGTAAGGTGACCTCACTTTTTAAAAGATCACTCCCAGTTGCTATATGGAAAATAAATTGTAGCAAGAGCCAAAGGAAGAAGGGAACAAGTTTAAAGAAATTTTACCAACCAGTCAGAGACAATGGTGTTTGCGATTACCACCACTAACAACAATGACATGGTGGACGTGTCTTTTCAATTAAAACGAAAAACGTTTGACTAAGATGTTAATAAGTTTCATTTGTTTTCACCTCTCCCAAAATTCCATCAAGCTGCTCTTACCTAGTCCAGATGAACCAGTGAGAAGAATATAGCAATCATAACATTTCTATTTTTTTTTTTTTTTTAGAGTCTCACTATGTCATCCTTGGTAGAGTACCATGACGTCACAGCTCACAGCAACCTCTAACTCTTGGGCTTAAGCAATTCTCTTGCCTCAGCCTCCCAAGTAACTGGAACTACAGGAGCCCACCACAATGACCGGCTATTTTTTGGTTGAAGTTGTCATTGTTGTTTAGCTGGCCCAGGTTGGGTTCGAACCCACCAGCCTCAGTGCATATGGCCGGCACCATAACAACTGTGCTACAGGCACTGAACCAGCCATAACACTTCTATTAGAAGACTTCTGTGCCCAGCTCTGGTTTTGTCAAATATTCAAATAAAGCACAAATTTCAAAATCTCTCAAAACTTTTAATAACTCATACCAAAAGCAGTTAAAAATGACTTATGCAAAACAGAACCGAGTTCAAGCCAGGGCAGAAGCCAAGCCTTTCTGCCTCCCGCAGTGTAGTTCTGCCCTCTAGCCCATAATTCAAGTGATTCCAGATATGTTCCATTTTATCTTCAAGTGCTTACTCCAAAAGTACTCATCTGGGCAGCAGCCATACAAAAAGAATGCAACAAGCAATAAAGAAAATAATCAGTGGCTAATTAACCTTAGGATGTTATAAGAAATCTTAACAGAGGATTTGCCAATATCTTTTTTACAAAACTGAATCTATTTCTCTATTCCATGCTACCTTTACATGGAATCACAGAACAAAGAAATCTTAAAGTTTATTCTACTCCCACTCCCTGATTGTACAATCAGTAAATTTAAGTAATTTCCCCAAGATTGCCATGTGTACTAACTAGCATCAGCTGCTAAACAATAACACCAGTGGGACCTTCCCGCACACAGTTACTCTCAATCCATTTATCTCAGAACTTCTACCCCTTTTCCTAAACCCATACCCTCCTCATGTCTTCACTTGCTTCTGTATGGGCTTGTGCTCATTCCAGGGGGCATCACTAGAACCACTCCCTTGCATTTATGGTCGGTTTTCAAGGCCCTCCCTAACTCAGTCATATCTAGTCCCCAAATGTTATTAAATCCAACCTCCTACCGACTCTGCACCGGTACCCAAACATATGAATATGGCTGGAGGAAAGTGCATGGGTGACAGGTTGCAGTTAAGTATACAAAATACTGACCCCAAGGGGCTGCTGGCACTTCCCTGTGATCCCACTGAACTGCTCTCTCTCCCAGTCTTCAGTGCCCTTCTCCTCTAATCAGTCAGAAGAAAACGTCTGAGTGGTCCCCACAAATCTACCCTCAATCTTCAAGTGTGCTGGAACATACTGCTTCCCTTCTGTTATGGGGAGGAACTCCCCATGCTCTCAGCTCCTCCTTTCTCAACTAAACTCTACCACCACCTCTTTGATACTAGACAACATTGATCCTACACTTCTCCTCTCTGCCCCCTGTCATCCATTTTCCCTTCCTACTCGGTAAAAGTAGAAGTAAAACTCATTTACGCTTCTCCAATTTAGGTCGGGGTCAGTGGAAAGTTCTTCTGATGATCTCTTGCGAGGTTGCTTATGTGACTGCAATCCTCTCAGAGTTCAGCTGATCACACTCCTATACCTTGTGGTTAGCCAGAGTTATTGGTCGAGGGGGGAAGGGGGTCTCAATTCCATCCACTCAGACTTTCTTGCAGGATACCTCCAATCTGTAGCAGGGTGGAGCCAAGTGGGAATGAGCAGAAACTTCCAGATCTCTTAAGACTGCTGAGAAGTCACACCAGCATGGGTCAGGTGTCTTCCCCTAGGCTAATCCACTGTATTCTGCTTGTCAGAACAAGTTACAAAGCCAGGCCAGATTAAATGGGAGAGGAAAAACACTCCACCCTTTGATGTAAAAGGCTGCAAAGAATTTTTGGCCATTTTTCATCCATCACCGTCAGGGTAATTGACAAAATATCAATTCTCATTTGCTGAAAGCACAAAAAAGCCTCCTTAAACACTCCCCATATCAAGAGTTCTTATTAAGCTTTCAGAGGAAGAATTGCACCCCAGGCTGGAGCTATATTAGTCATCTTCCTCCAGAATTACCCTTCTCGGTAACATTGGAAATAATTTAAGAAAATTGTTCTCTCTTCCTTTCCAATCTCCGGCCCTCTCAGACACACCTCCATTTCAACAGTACAGTTGCCAAGAACAGTTGGGGGAAGTGGGAAAGGTGGGAGTGCGGGAGGAATTCCTAAATATGGTGTGTGCATGTATTTTGAGCAAAATCACAAGTCGTTTCAAACATTTCAGTAAATTAAAACATAAAATATGTGGAAGTGGTAGAATTTCCAAAAGTCTTCAATGAAAAGAGAGAAGATATAGACATATTAATCAGTTTGGGAAGTAATGGTAGAACTCGATGAGAAGTGTGTCAGGCTGGCATAGAAAATTGAGTGGAAAAAGAAAGTAAGAGTATATATTGGATATTTAGAATAAAATATACTGAGAAAAGGCCTTGAATATGATAGTAGGCTGCTTCAGGTAATGAAGAAAATGATCAAAAAACATTGTAGGTATTCTAATATGGAGAAGTGTGTATTCTCTTAGCTGTCAATACAAAAATTCCTTTTTAAGGGAGAGCATCACATTTATTAAGAAGATGCTCTGGGCTTGGTGCCTGTGGCTCAAGCAGCTAAGGCATCAGCCACATACACCAGAGCTGGCAGGTTCAAATGCAGTCCGGACCTGCCAAACAACAATGCAATTGCAACCAAAAAATAGCCAGGCATTGTAGCGAGTGCCTGTGGTCCCAGCGACTTGGGAAGCTGAGTCAAGAGAATCACTTAAAAGCCCGGGAATTGGAGGTTGCTGTGAGCTGTGATGCCAGAGCACTCTACCCAGGGCAACAGCTTGAGGCTCTGTCTCAAGAAAAAAGAAGATGCTCTGATAAAACCCTTTGCGATAGAAACAAATTGGCTGGCCTTGGTTTCTTGAGAAGAGGATAAGTCGCTTTTTTTTTTAAGGCAGAAATGTTATTTTTTTGTTGTTTATTTGTTTCTTTTGTGACAGAGTCTCACTTTGCCATGGAGTGCCATGACATCACAGCTCACAACAATCTCAAACTATTAGACTTAAGCAATTCTCTTGCCTCAGGCTCCCAAGTAGATTGGTTGGAATTGTCATTGTTGTTTAGCAGAACCCGGCCAGGCTCAAACCCGCCAGCCTCGGTGCATGTGGCCCTCGAGCGCCCTATTCACTGAGGTATGGGCACCGAGCCCGGAGAAAAGTTTTGCTGGAATGAAAGAGACGAAACCCAGATGGCCCAATACGGACAGGGGTGCATCTGGAGGAAGACACTGGTCGCATAGGGAAAGAAAAATTTTAGTGGAACAGAACCCTGGAAGGAGATGTTTTAAGGGAAATGTTGAATGTAATCCCCTTTCTCCACAAAAAAAAGAAAAGAAAGAAAGAAAGAAAAACCTACCAAAACTTGCGTAATACTGTATCATGGAACTGAATTTTCTTCCTTTACAGACTCTTTAGCATGTGTGGGGGAGAGCACCTAATTCTCACTTGCTTAGGAAAAAGGGGGAGGAGGTGAGAGAGGTTCACTCAAAACAGTTTCTGAAAGGATAGAAACAGCTCTGGAACCAGGAACCGGGACACTCACGTCCTCCACCTCTCCTCTCTGCCTGTGTCCTGATGGCAACCAACCTCACCACCTCACCTTGTCAGTGGCAGGGAACTTGACCCCAGGAGCTCCAGGCCAGACAGCCCACAGCTCCACCACCCACTGAAGCTAGAGAGGAGCCTGTGGTTGGCCCAGCATGAGTCAAGTGTCCACCCCTAGGCTAATTACTAAGGCCAAAATAATGACAGAGAAGGTGCTGGTCTAAATTTTTTATTTAGAAGGGAAGCATGTTGACGTACAGAAAAGTAAATGTCTCCTATGGTTTGAATGCTTGTGTCTCTTCCAAAGTTCATGTTGAAGCTTAATCTTCCGCTCGGCGCCTGTAGCTCAAGTGGCTAAGGTGCCAGCCATGTACACCCAAAGTGGCGGGTTCGAATCCAGCCCGGGCCCGCCAAACAACAATGACAGCTGCAACCAAAAAATAGCTGGGCATTGTGGTGGGCGCCTGTGGTTCCAGCTACTTGGGAGTCTGAGGCAGGAGACTCGCTTGAGCCCAGGAGTTGGAGGTTGCTGTGAGCTGAGATGACATGGCCCTCTTACCCAGGGGGACAGCTTGAGGCTCTGTCTCAAAAAAAAAAAAAAAAAGAAGAAGCTTAATCTTCGATGCTGTAGTATTAAGAGGGGGGACTTTTAGGAAGTGCTTAGCCCCTGAGAACTCTGACTCTTAAATGGGATTAATGCCTTAGCTTAAGGGCATCTGTCTGTCCCTTTCTCCCCCTTCCCACACAGAGGAACACAGAAACAGCTCTGCCTATGAGGAGCAGGTTCTCGCCAGACACCAAATGCTCTGGCAACTTGATCTTAGACTTCTCAGCCTCCAGAAATGAAGGAAATAAATTTCTATTGTTTATCGATTACCCACTATAAGATGTTTTGTTACAGCAACAGGAACCGACTAAGACAATGACCAGATTTTTTTTTTTTTAAGAGACAGAGTCTCACTTTGTTGCCCTCAGTAGAGTGCTGTGGTATCACAGCTCTCAGTAACATCCAGCTCTTCAGTGTAGGTGATTCTCTTGCCTCAGCCTCCAGAGTAGCTGGGACTACAGGCACCTGCCACAACGTCAGGCTATTTTTTGTTGCAGTTTGGCTGGGGCTGGGTTCAAACCTGGCACCCTCGGTACATGGAGCCAGCACCCTACTCACTGAGCCACAGGCACCACCCTGCAATGACCAGGTTTTCTGTGGAAAATACTGAAGGGTCTCCGTCTGTCTGCCAGCAGGAGTGAGAATGAGTCAACTACCATTCAGTGTTATGGAACCCAGGACTTAATTATTCTTAATTCAATAAAGAATGTAAACTATAAAATAATCATTTTCTCTTTGGTCAGTAAGTAGAATATTATGTCATTTTTGCTTTCTATTTGTTCAAGAAAAGGTTGTTTTTTATTATTATTATTTAGTTTTCTATTTCAGATTAATATGGGGGAAATGTTTAGGTTACATTGTTTTCATTTCTAAGGTAAGGGACACCACAGCCACTGCTGGGGTTTTCACTGCTGATAAATTTACAGAAAAGACAGCAGCCATGAAGCTCCTTTCATTTTGCCCTTCCTCCTTGGAAAAATGGTCCTCTTTTCCATGCCTTGTTAAATACCTGTCCAGGAAGATAACAAAGGATATCAAAGAAGAAATAAAAACTTAATGAGAGAAAAAGTGAGAGCTGGACCATCCAGATATGTTTCAAGCTGGGGTAATCACACCAGGCTCATATCTTCTCATCTGTGTCAAGGGGGTGATTGTTTCAGATAAACCTGCCACTCTTTCCCTACCAGGTGTTTAAGTGGCAGCTCTCCAGAGACATATGCTGCCCGGAACACAGCCCCATCAGCAGTTAAAGTAGCTTGTATTCCAGTTACTTGCACTGTGCTGGTTCCAGAAATATTCGTATTGCTGATTCAAGAAAAAGTATCACAGTGCACCAGCTAGAAAGAGGCCTAAAGCAGAATCCACCCTGTAGTGCTGTGTGCCTGGTCTGGCACAAATGTCAGTCAGATGAGTTGATCTAATTCAGGTATCTCTCCTGAATAATATTAGAAGTGACTTCATTAGTTGATTGGTCTGCTAGATCCTTAAAAGTACAACTAAAACCAACATTGGCAACACACACCTAATGGAGGGTATTACAAACACTATAGGAACATGGGCTGGACGCGGTGGCTTAGGCCTGTAATCCCGGCACTCTGGGAGTCAAGGAAGAGAGTCCCTTGAACTCAGGAGCTGGAGATCAGCCTGCACGAGAGCAAGACTCCATCTCTATTAAAAACAATAAAAATTAGCCACGCGTGGTGCCACACAGCTGTAGTTCCCAGCTACTTGGGAGGCAGAGGCAAAAGGATCACTTGAGCCCAGGAGTTTGAGGCTGCTGTGAGCCACAGCACCAGAGTGCTCTGTCTCAAAAAAGAAAAAAGAGTATAGGAACATAGAGATAGACACACACGCAATATACACAGACCCCACTGCATACATGTAGACATGGAGACAGCCCAGTGTTGGCCTCCAATACCTCCCCTCCTGATAAGCCAGGAGCTACTGAAGAAGCCTATTCTGATTCTGTACAGATCCTTTTTTCTCTTGTTTTCTAATGTAAATTATTTACTAATCCTCTTTTATGGCTATGTAGAACCATGTTTTAGCTGTACTGGCCACTTCCTCCTTGACAAATTTTCTCTCTCTAAAATTGCCCAAAGTGGCCAGGCACAGTGGCTCATGCCTGTAATCCTAGCACTCTGGGAGACCAAGATGGGTGGATTGCCTGAGTTCAGGAGACTGGCCTGAGCCAGAGCAAGACCCCACCTCTAAAAAGTGGTCAGGCATTGTGGCAGGAGCCTGTAGTCCCAGTTGCTCATGAGGCTGAGACCAGAGGATCACTTGAGCCCAACAGTTTGAGGTTGCTGTGATCTGTGAGCTGTGATGCCACAGTACCAGGGGGGCAACAAAGTGAGACTCTGTCTCAAAATAATAACAATAAGAATAATAATAATATTGTCCAAAGTTCAGATTTATAAATTTTTCAATTGTTGCAACTTTTTTAGCCACTTGTAACATACAACTCCTTTGTCCTCTGCTTTGTTGCCGCTGATCTTACCACCATCATCCTTCCAGGTCCCCCACAGCAAAGAGAAAGCAATTTCTAAACCAAGTGCTACCTCAGAGACTCTTTTCTCATTATTCAAAATAAAACTCACTTTAGGATTTCTTGTTCTCTCAGCCCTGCCCCACCCTTCACATTTAATATTGATCAATTAATTTCAGGCCCACTAATGAATGTATTGTCAATATTGTAAAAAATATACTATAAATTTTTTTTCTTTCTTTTTATTTTTTTGAGACAGAGCCTCACTATGTCACCTTCAGTAAAGTGCCGTGGCATCACAGCTCACAGCAACCTCAAACTCTTGGGCTTAAGCTATTCTCTTGCCTCAGCCTCCCAGTAGCTGGGACTACAGGCACCCACCACAACACCTGGCAGTTGTCATTGTTTAGCTGGCCCAGGCTGGGTTTAAACCCACCAGCCTGGGTGTATGTGGCTGGCACCATAACCACTGTACTACAGGCGCCAAGCCTTTTTTGTTTTGTTTTGTTTTGTTTTGAAACAGAGTCTCACTTTGTCACCCTCAGTAGAGTGCCGTGGCATCATAGCTCACAGCAACCTCAAACTGTTAGGCTCAATGCAAGACAATTATCAGTAGTTGTGCAATTCCTCCGTGTTTCAAAAATTAAAACACAAGAAGAGTGCTTAATAATAAACAATCTATAATCTGTAGCATTTCTCTCTCTCTCTCTTTTTTTTTTTAGGGCCATTTGTTTATGAGCTTCCTTTGACAATCCATTATGTACAGGCTCAGCAGTACTGTTACACATCAGTCACCCATCAGGAAGGAAAGTGTGGCCTCAGTGTTCCCATTCGTCATATCTGACACTGATTCACCTGGCAGGGTGCCACAGGTGTCACTTATGCTCATTATTTCCAAGAACAGTTAAACCAGAAAAGCTTTAAAGACCTGCTTGTCTACCTCGGTTTTTTATTTTGAAATTGAGGATTTCAAAATAAAAAGAACACCTTGAAAAAAACTCATTTGAAATAAATTGACTTACAGTGCTTTGATTGTAAATCCCTTTTAATAGCTGAAGAAAATATAAGAACTTCCGTTTTTCTCTAAATGAAAATTACATTTTCAAAAACTTGGAGGAGCATTCTTCCTTTCAAAATGAAATACGTAATTGTGGGTATATGTACACCATGGAGTACTATGCAGACATAAAAAAAATATGGGGACTTCACATCTTTTATGTTTACCTGGATGGAGCTGGAACATATTCTTCTTAGTAAAGTAACTCAAGAATGGGGGGAAAAGTATCCAATGTACTCAATACTACTATGAAATCAACATATAATTACCTACACACTTATGTGAATGGCAAAACATAACTATAATCCAGAAAGTCAAAGAGAAGAAGAGAGAGGGGAGGGGAGGAGGGATATGGGAGAAGGAAAGGTATTCGGGGGGACCCCACCTAATGTGCATGATGCAATGGTACATTTTAAAACTATTAAGAAATGAGTATAATTGTGATGGATGTGTTACTTAGTTCAATGTAAGCATTTCATATTGTCTATCAAAGCAGTACCCTGAACCCCATAAATGCATCAATGTGCTAAGTTATAATTTAATAAAATATAATTTTAAAAAAATTTAAAAATAATAATAAAAAAACAAAAGGAAATATGTTCCACTATGTATACATGTGAGGCATAATTCTTATTTCTAGCTTCACACGATTCATGAAAAGATTTGTTCACCCCCCTCCTCCAAGACTTTCTTGCTTTTTTTCCCTTTCACTAACTTCCTCATATGCAACAGCTTGTTTCTAAAACAACATCAGGATATCTGGATTAGTCCATTATCCAGTTATTAACCATGTAACACTAAAACTCTAGAAATCCAAATTTAATTTACATCTGTTTGGAATAGCAATATAGGTAAGTGTCACTTTTAATTTCACTCCACTCACTTTTTATAAAAATGTCTAAAATTTATTGAAGGCGCAGCGTTAGGCAACATTCCTTGAATATAATTTCCTGTTTTCTATTAGGACACTTCTCTAATTCGAAAGGTATTTCTAAGTTGAAAACCATGGCTTTCGGTTCATGAACACGTCCACGAACACGCCTGAGGTGTTCTGGACACGATGCTGCTTCCAATTCTGTGCTATCTTCTGTGCCGTTAAGCTTTCTGCTTTCTAGTGGGAAATCTTAACTCTCACTCTACTAAGTTTCCTCCAACTATAACTTTAGGACTGGATCTCTGTGAAGATCACCACAGAGAAGATGAAAACTCCGACATGGGCAGGAATCTCTACTGCCCTGCTCCTCCTGCCAGCTCTTCCAGAGGAGCCAAAAGAACTTATGTTTGGTCATTTCAAAAGTAACAATATAAGGCCAGGCATGGTGGCTCATGCCCTATAATCCTAGCATCCTGGGAGGCTGAGGCAGGTGGATGGCTTCAGCTCAGGAGTTGGAGACCAACCTGAGTAAGAATGAGACCCAGTCTCTACTAAAAATAGAAAACCTGGCTCAGCACCTGAAGCTCAAGTGGCTAAGGCGCCAGCCACATACATCACACTGGAGGGTTTGAATCCAGCCCGAGCCTGCCAAACAACAATAACAACTACAACCAAAAAATAGCCAGGCATTGTGGCAGGTGCCTATAGTCCCAGCTACTTGGGAGGCTGAGGCAGGAGAATCTCTTAAGCCCAGGAGTTGGAGGTTGCTGTGAGCTGTAACACCATGGCACTCTACCCAGGCAACAGCTTGAAGCTCTATCTCAAAAAGGAAAGGAAAGGAAAGGAAAGGAAAGGAAAGGAAAGGAAAGGGAAGGGAAGGGAAGGGAAGGGAAGGGAAGGGAAGGGAAGGGAAGGGAAGAAAGAAAGAAAAAAAGAAAGAAAGAAAGAAAGAGAAACTAGCTGGGCATTGTGGCAGGTGCCTATAGTTCCAGCTACTCAGGAGGCTGAGGCAAGAGGATTGTTCAAGCCAAAGAGTTTGAGGTTGCTGTGAGCTATGATGATGCCCCAGCACTCTACCTAGGGCAATGGAGTGAGACTCTGTCTCAAAAAATAAAAATAAAAATAAATCAGAAATATTTTTGGTTTATCAAACTTCCCCAGAGGACCATCCTTTAGTTCTATGGCTACTGTACTTTTAGAGTGTCAATAAAAGAAATATTTAAGAAAAGGTAGTCTACATTCTTTAAGGCTGTCAGCTGTAGTATACTTTTTATACTACTGCTTCCTGTCACTCAATTTAAAAGGGGAAATGACAATAAAAAGTAACCTGAAATACGTAATAATTTTTTAAATAGTAAAAGAAATTGCTACGGGTAGAACCATACCACTTAAACGAGAGTGAAGTTATAGATGCTGAGATGACAAGCAGTTTCCCTAAGTACAGAAGAAAATAAAACCTCCTTCCTTAAGAAAGTCTTCCAAGGGCATGAAAGAAGAGACCCACTTCAGCAATGTGGGCTTAGAGGCCTTCAGTTCTTTCCTGGTTTGTGCTTCCTGGTCCCCCAGCGGGTCATCAGAGTGGGTGGCACATGCCTGTGTGTGCTGCACCCCACGTTAGCACATCCCAGTGGGAGCAGATGACTTACACACCACCTGGCCTCAGGGACTGGTTGAGGGAGTGGGTACGGAGCCTAAGCCAAGATCCTATTCTCACCTGGAGTTTTCTAACTGAATCTGGCATAGAAGATTCTCTTTTCTCTTGTGAGTTAGGATGCTTAAGGATCCAAGCCCAGCATTTCCCAAGACTGTGGACTCTGAAATTCATGTCAAGTAGGAGAAAGTGAAGCAAACAGAGAGACTCAAGACTGAACGGCTGCAGAGTATAAACGTCTTAAAACAACAACGAAGAAAGTGCAGAGAAGGCTGTGTTAACCAGTTAGTTATATTTCAAACTGTATATAAAACCAGCACATTGTACCCCATAAATGCATTAATGTACACAGCCATGTTTTAATTTTAAAAAAGACTGAATGGTGGCGCCCACAGCTCAGTGGATAGAGCACTGGCCACATACACCAAGGCTGGCGAGTTTGAACCCAGCCTGGGCCAGCTAAAACAACAACTACAAAAAAAAAAAAAAGACTGAATGATGTAAGCACTGTGAAAATGTTGATTATCTGGGTCCACTTGTCCTTGAGATAGCTCTCCCTAATCCATGTCATGGCTGGTTACATAAAATGATTAATAACCCACTTCTGTTAAAGTTTTGTGCAAGTTAGCATTCTGAAAGTTAGAACAAAGGAGTTCAGATTAATGTTTTCTACTCATTATGCATGGGTAAAACTGCAACCCTAAATAAGGTTTTGTGTGTCAGATCATGGGCTAATGTCATTTTGTTGAATTCTGGATTTGAGATAGAAATCTCAGTATTTGCTTTCATCATGCTTGGTTGACAGTGTGTTATTCTTTGCACATTTTCTCATCTACTACCACAATTCACTACTATAATAGAGAGAAAAAATGTGTCCTAAATGGAGACGTGGGGAGGCCAGGGGTGGCAGGGACAGATCTCCACTTTGCCCTGTTCCTCCCAAAAGAGCAGATGGGAAGAGGAGTCCTCAGCGTTGACAGTCCATTGTTTAGCCTTGCCCCATAAGGGTTTTCAGATTTGGATATAGGGCTGGAGAAAGCCAAACTGATCTATATGCAAAAGGAAAAGGAACTGAGCAAAGAAAAAGGTGGGAGGAGGGAGGGGGACAGTCCCCCACACACACACTGAGAAACTGGAGCCATGCTGTCCTACAAAACTTTTGGAAAACAGAAAACCAAATACTCAATTTGGTAAATTATCTGCTATCTGAAGATGTAACATAATTAAGGCCAGCATGTAATTCCTGAACCTCACCTAGACCTCTGAGAAAGAGTCAAAGGGGATGTGTTAGTAACAAAATACCATATAGACCAGGGCTGTCCCGGGCAGTCCAGGCCTCTGGTCCTCACAAGCATTTCCTTCTTTTCACAGCCCAGTCAGTGAGGTTGGCTGCACCCAGACGACCTGTGTGAGGCCTTCAGAGGCAAATGAACAGAGCATGAAAGCGAAAAGAAGCCTGCTCTGGGTTCTGGATGATGAGGGCTGAGCAGGAACAGCTGTCACATGATGACAGTCCAAAGGATTGGGGACTGTCCTGTTGTAGAGGAGAGAGACCAGGTGGGGATAGGAAGCCCTCACTGTGCTGGGTTTGGAATCAGCTGAGGTGTCTCTGGACCTTGGCCGACAAACAGGTTCTACAAACTGGTTCTACCACCTTCCCACTCTTGTACTTTCTTTTCATTCATTAAAGAGGAGTTAAATGTATCTGCTCACCTAGACAACCAAACATTTTAATTTTAAACAGTGTAACAAGCCTGGGCTCCTTGGCTCATGCCTGTAATCCCAGCACCCTGGGAGGCGGAGGCAAGGCAGGAGCATTACTTGAGCTCAGGAGCTCCAGACCAGCCTGAGCAAGAGTGAGACCCTGTCTCTACTAAAAATAGAAAAACCAGCCAGGCATTGTGGTGAGCACCTACTCGGGAGGCTGAGGCAGGAGGATATATTGAGCCCAAGAATTTGAGGTTGCCAAGAACTATGATGCCAGGACACTCTGGGGTGACACAGTGAGATGCTCTCTCAAAAAAGAAAAAAAGTATCAGATGCCTTCTGTCCTGTGTCATCTCTGGCTAACTTCTATGACTTCTCCCTTCTCTCATCTAAGAGGGAAGAACAAAATTTTAAGATGTTGCCAGACCCAAGTCTACCCAGGTGTTCACACAGAATCTCCAGCCTGATGGAACGTGGTAAGAGCACTGGTTATGGCTGACAGTGGACATACCTCTGAGTTTTACAGTTTGCCCAGAAGATACAAGGCAGGGGAAAAAATAACAGTTTCATTGATCATCATGAGCTCTGCTTCTTCATTCTGAAGCAGAAAAAAAAAAAGGACTTTCAATTCAGATGGACCAGGGTTTAAACCCTAGCTCCAGCATTTACCATCACCCCTATAAATTAGCCATCACATGAATTACCTTACCTAAATCTGTTTCATCCTCAAAATGGGGTAACAGCACCCAACTCACAAGCATATTAAAAACATTAAATCAGTGTATCAAATGTCTACCATGCCTTTCCTCACATTCTCTCAAAACAATTCTTTTACTACAGCTATTATATAATACTGCAATCCAATCTACAGCCATAGAGAGTTACATAATCTGGAGGGCCTAATGCAAAATGAAAATTCAAAGCCTCTTGTTCTAGAACTTACTAAACATCAGGCACAGTGGCATGCACCTGTAGCTCCAGCTGCTCAGAAGGCTGTGGCAGGAGGATCACAAGAGCACAGGAGCTCAGTTCCATCCTACACAACATAACAAGACTCTGTCGATAATTTTAAAAAATTAGAAAATAAAAATCATTAAGAATTTCAAGACAGTGACATGGGTGTACTAAACCAAACACTAGGCCTTGCCTCGGCGGCATGCGCATGGCACAGGGGCTGCTGGCAGCTCCTCTCCTCTCTCGCATCAGTCATCTCTCTCCCTTTTTGCCGTGGCTCTGCTCTGACACTATGGCATTCTTTTTGTTTGTTTGTTTGTTTTTTCAGTTTTTGGCTGGGGCTGGGCTTGAACCTACCACCTCTGGCATATGGGGCCCGTGCCCTACTCCTTTGAGCCACAGGCACCGCCCGACACTATGGCATTCTTACATGTGCAATCTGGAAGCCTGAGCAAATTACAACCCATGGAGCAACACTGGAGCAAAAGAGGAACCAGCAGATAAATGCCACCCTCCTCTGTCCCTTGGGTGGACAATCCGGGGGTGCATTCCATATGACTCCTCAGAGAGTCCAGCAGGATCAAGCCTCGGCCGTCCACAGTGGCACTTAGCCTGATGATGAACCTATAAATTGGCATCTGTCCCACACCTGTACACAAGTCCTTGCCCCACACTCTGCTCTCAGGCTCAGTCAAAGACATTCCTTTTTAGCAAAGCACCTCACGTAGACCTGTCTCATCAAAGTTCTCCCTTTTCCCTTTGGAAGTACAAGAGACAGTTACCAGAAAAGAAAAGTGAGGGTTAAATTCTAACCATGGTCCAGAACAAGAAAACAAGGAGGGGAGTTTGCATTTATTCCACCTTCTACCTTCTCCGTTTGCCCTCTCCTCACCCCTCCACTCCTCTCTGCTCGACACCGTACACTCACACTGTCTTTAAACTCCTCTTTGATACAAGATTCTACACATTTCACGTATTGAAGTCCTATTTTTACTGACATTCATTTGGCCTTGATCTGACCGGAAGAGAAACATGATTGTGACTCAGGCTCTGAATGGGGTACGAGAGCAAAATTCATGATTTTACCAATAATATAATAAACTAATTTAAAGGAAGTGAAGTACTCCCAAGACACCACTTTAAAAAAATAAAGGACAATTGGATTCTTGGCTAGCTAAAACCACATTCTGATAACCATAAAAGAAATTATGTATTTTACCTGTTTCATACCGTATTTTACAATATTGTACTTTGCTCTCTCAAAACAGTATCTTTTCTATTTTCTCTTTTATTCACCAGCACAATTATTCAACAGCCTCTCTAAGGAACTATAATAGGCCTGGAAAACTGTAGCAAACAGCACAGTGACCTTGGCCAACCAGCTTGCTGACCTGCCAGTCTGGGCTCTTCTGCCTGCTAGATGCTTACCCTCAGGCAAATTGCATTCAAAGTCCAATAATCTAACAGGTACAGACTGACACTCTACCAGATTCTTGGATTTTTCTATACTATTAATACCCCAGATACCAAAATATCACTCAATTTTCATCATCAAATCTTCAATACGTTATTTTGATATCTTATTGTAAAAGCATAGTTCTGTAAGAAGCCAACATAATAGAAGAGTATGATCTAAGAATCACTAATGCCACACACAATCAATACACTAGCAAATCAATACCTACAAATGTTACAAATAGTATAAATTTTAGTTTGATTTTTTTCACAGTGTATTTGCTAATACATTAGCAAAGAAGATTATTCACTGTAGATGAGACTGCATAACATACGCTATTTGAAGATTATTATATCTATAATTTAAACCATAGTTTCTTTTTTTCACCAAAATCATATCACAGTATTTAAAGTAATCATAACGTAAGTAAATGTAGCCTCACATTTATCTATTCAACAATATTTCTTAAATCCTACTGTGTACCTGGGGATAAAAATAATACATAAAAGAGAAACGGGTTCTTGTTTGGGGGGAATTGATTCTATAGTCAGTAAAAGAGACTGGTCAGTAAGCGTTTAAACTGCAGAGCCAGCCATGGTCGGAAATCCCATCTGTTCTGACAGCACTTATGGGAGCCCTTAACCCACACTGGAGAGGTCAGGGAAGCTTCCAGAAGGAAGGGAAAATTAAGCTCAGATCTGTAAAATGAGGTGTAGGGGTTGGCCAACCACAGGAGAACAGAGAGATGGAGAAGACTTAGAGCATAGAAAATGTACCTTCAAAGGCCTAGAAGGGGAGCGCAAGGTACAGTCTTTGAAGAATTAAAATAGGTTCCATGTGGCCATAAAATCCAAAGTTTTAAAATGTTTTATATGTCTTAATGAGGATAAAATTTACTTTATGTACATTAGCTTAAAATTTCCCTTCATGCTGTGGCTGCTGCACTGGCAGATGGAGACATCATTGATGCACTGATGCCATAGATGCTCTTGGGTGCTGGTGCCATCAATGACATCGATCCACAGATGCACTTGTGCACTGGTGCCATCGATGACGTCGATCCACAGATGCTCTCGTGCACTGGTGCCATCGATGATGTTGATCCACAGATGCACTCGTGCACTGGTGCCACTGATGACGTCGATCCACAGATGCACTCATGGGCTGGTGCCATTGATGACGTTGATCCACAGATGCACTCATGGGCTGGTGCCATCGATGACGTTTATCCACAGATGCACTCATGGGCTGGTGCCATCGATGACGTCGATCCACAGATGCACTCATGGGCTGCTGCCATAGATGACGTTGATCCACAGATGCACTCATGGGCTGGTGCCATCGATGACGTTTATCCACAGATGCACTTATGCGCTGGTGCCACTGATGCTTTGATACATAGATGCCATTCGCACACTGATCGGTGTCACTGACCCAGTCCCTCATTGATCTTCCACCTGCTGCCAACAGGAGCAACCCTTTCTTCCCTCTCTTTGACAACCTAATGATAACTATCTTACTGATATTAGAGCTATTCTGTGCTATTTTTTATATAGGCTATTAACTACAATTAATGTGTCTTGTTAACTATAGTCATACTACCTCAGTAACTTCCTAATTTTACAATTATTTATTTAATATCAAATGTAATTACTCCTGGGCTTCCCACCTCCCCTCCTTTCTCATTCATATTGTGTGACATTTTCAGGTAATAGTTTGAACCGGTTTTTTATCTATATCTCTTGGACAATGATGTTAATTGATCTTCAATGTTGTATATTGCAAATAATACTGCACATTTAATTTCTTCCTCGTATATGCTTTTATTGTGTTCAGTTTCTGGGGTAGCATCAGAAAAATCTTCTTGGTGCTCTGATTCTATCAGTTTACCACTCAAGTCTGTGACCATACAGGGCTTGAAAAGGTAGTTTAAAAGTTGAACATTAGGATTATCTAGATTATTTTCAAATAAAGAACCATTTTTGCTAAACCTAACCCACTTAGATCTATACACTTACAGAAGGACACGTTTTAGTTCTTATTTTATTTAACTCCTCCCCCTCCCCAAGCCTTGGTTTTCTCACCTGTCAAACGGGGGAGGCAATACCTAGTTTGTGATCCCACAGATGAAGAATGCCTCGTTTTAATCAGTGAGAGCTCCCTACTTAGGAGAGATAAGGAAACAACACAGAACAAAGCCCAGACCAAATCATCATTGTAATTAAATGAACAAATTCCCAAAACTAAGTGAAAATACAAGATTTTAAGAAACTAAGAAAATATAAGATTTTAAGAAAATATAAGATTTTAAGAAAGCTTCCTAAGATAAAGGAGTTATTTTTCAAGGTAGCTACAGATTTTTGCCCTCCAGAGTTTCCATTCATTGTAACACAACTGAAGGCTTCTCCTGACACGGACCCACAGCAGGTTTGTCAGAAACAGACTCTTAACGGCCACATCATGATTTTGAAAGTCTCTCAGACGTAGTCAAGGAAAAAAAGATTCCTCACGTCACTATAGATAAATATTCAAAACTGAGTTTCTAAGATCATTCTCAAAAGTGAACGGCTTATCTTAGTCCAAAATTAGCTGAGAAAAAAAACACAGCATATTAATTTATAAAAAAGTTTCCAAAAATCCATAAAGACCAACAAACTAGTAGAAAAATGGCCAAATATGTGATCAGACAGTTCCCAGAAAAGAAAAAACAAATGGTCCTGGAGAATATGAAATGATGTTTATAAAACCTTATAAAAAGGTTCCTGCCTTTATAGAGCTCATAGTCTAATGGACAGAGAGTAACATAAAATAAACATATTATAAATTACTCAAAATAAGGGAAGTGCAAATTAAAACAACTATTTTTCAACTATTAGGTAGGCAAAGATCAGAAAGTTTACTAACACAATGTGATAAGGCAGGCACGTAAATTGATTCAGCCTTTCTGAAGTACAACGCTGCAATATGTATCAGATACTCTACACCTAAACTCAGAAAATATGATTTCTATAAATGGATCCTATAGATACATTCAAACAAGTACAAAACAACACACACACGAGATGTTCACTGCAGCGTTGCTTGATATAGCAAAAGACAGAAAACAACCTACGTGTTCATCAGTAAGGGGCTGGTAAAATAAATTATGATATATCCATTCAATGAAGTCTCTCACAGCCATAAAATTTAATGAGGATGTGATTTTTCTAACAATATGAAATGATTTCAAATGGTGAGTTTTTAAAAAAGATCCAGAATATACTGAAGAGTAACATACTCTTTTATGAAAAGAGAGGAGGGAAATCTCTACATCCACCTTGGTTTGCATTTGCATAAAAGACTCCTGAAGCATGTTCACAAAACTGACAGCACTGTCTCCATCCAGGAGGGGGACTGGATGGCTGAGGAACCGAACAGAAGAAAGATCTTCATTATAATCCCTTTTGTTATTTCTGAATCATGTAAATATATTTCCTATGCAAAAATAAATAAATAAACCTCAGAATTTCTTTTCTTTTTTTAAAAAAGATGCCCTTGGCTGAGCATCAGAAACTCTGATCACTGGTTCTATCTCAGCCTCTGTGATCTTAAATCATCACAGTTCTCTATGACTCGTTTTTTCATTTCAAAAGATAAGGGAGTTAGCAGGCAAATCTCTAAGTTCCCCTGTAATTTTAGACTTCAAGGCATTTGTAAGAAACCATCACTTCAGGAAAAAATAGAACACTTTTATGAGATTCACATATAAAGCTTAATGGTGGCTCTGGCCCATACAATTATGATTCCATTTCTTCATAGTCATACAGCAAAAGCCTGGGTTCATTGCCAACAGTCCCACCCCCTTCTGACAAATACATGGTCCCAGTATAACCTTTATGAAACTGAAGGTGTGCATGCAGAGCCCTGTAGCCACACACCAACCAAGCAGGTTGCCTGGAATTCTCCAGCCCAGAACTCCTGAAGATGACTCTGATCTTTTAATGCAGTCCACTTAAGGAATGTGGAAGGCCCCAAGGCCTACCCATCCCACCATTCTCCCTGTGTTGAGAATTGCTTTATTCAGTATAGAAGCCAGCTAGCTGATTTCTACCTGTTCACACACAACCTAAATGGCTAAGAAGTTGGCATGGTGGCTCATGCTTCTAATTCTAGCACTCTCAAAGGCAGCGGTGAGTAGATCACCTGAGCGCAGGAGTTCAAGACAAGCCTGAGCAAAAGTGAGACCCCCCCATCTCTAAAAATAGCCAGGCTTGGTGGCAGGGGACTAGTCCCAGCTACTTGGGAGGCTGAAACAAGAGGATCGCTAGAGCCCATGAGTTTGAAGTTGTTGTGAGCTCTGAGGCCAGGGCAATCAATCCCAAAGCGACAGAGTGAAACTCTGTCTCAAAAAAAAAAGAAGAGAGTCTATTTAAGATGAAAAGGGCCAAGAATATAGTTGTTGCAAATAGGCAAGAGCTCTACACCGTCCAGCTAACAAACGTGCCCAGTACTCTAGCAATGACTTAGAATTACAACGCAAAATAGCAGCAGTAAAGAAATAACACCATACTCAAGAAAACAGGGATGATGGGGGAATAACTAAGCATTTCTCCTTGGCATTGTGGGAATTGCAACTCACCTCATATGAAAAAGTGCAAACTTACCAAGAACTACATAGAACCAAACTCTTTAGCCACAAACATACTGAATTTGAGTTCTCTAGTTACTAGCTAATTTATGGAAACCTTATCTTAGTCAAGCTAAATAACCCATTTAATAGATTGGTAACTAGTTATTACTTAATATTCTAAAAATAAGAGTCTATAGAATATGTCATTTGTTTTCATTTTCCACATTTTAAGATAATAACAATATTTATTCCTAATTCTCAGTGTTGTTTTGAGGATCAAATGATCAAACAAGATGTAACAATATTTTATAACCTGTTTGCAGATGCAAACTATTAATGTTAAATCCTGAGGCAGGATTCATGCAACCTGGCTGAGTAGTCGTGCAAACTTGAGCTGCTATGGACGATAACTGTTGAACTGCGGAAGATCTTGAAGGATCCTTGTAAGACTGAAGAATTTGAAAAATGTTAGTATTTAGGCTCGGCGCCTGTGGCTCAAGCGGCTAAGGCGCCAGCCACATACACCTAAGGTGGCGGGTTCGATTCCCCAGCCCGGGCCCGCCAAACAACAATGATGGCTGAAACCAAAAAATGGCCAGGCGTTGTGGCGGGCGCCTGTGGTCCCAGCTACTTGGGAGGCTGAGGCAGGAGAATCGCTTGAGCCCAGGAGTTGGAGGTTGCTGTGAGCTTGATGCCATGGCACTCTACCCAGGGGGATAGCTTGAGGCTCCGTCTCAAAAAAAAAAAAAAAAAGAAAAGAAAAATGTTAGTATTTAGTTGAGTAATTGAAATTAAAGCCATTTTAAAACATTATTTTTAAGTTTATATATTGAGGGTTGATTTACACAATGTGTATATATTCAACCAAATAGACAAGTTTGCTGGTGTACCCCAACTTTAGTTTTTAAGAAACAATTCTTCAGGAAGTGAAATGAACCAAATTTTCACATTCTGCACTTGGGAAATGTGCCCCGTAGGTATTTAATAACACACTCTGCTTTTTTGCAATCATTATATTAGTGTTTACAAACTTACCTTCAGGATCTGTTTTAATTACAAATATGTCATGCATAAAACATGTGGAGTCACTTGGATGTGTTCATTCTTCTCTGCTTCATTCTCCAGCTCACAAGGCAAGCTGAATTACAGTATATTCATTGGCTCTTCTTTAGTCTTAAGGTTTCCAAGTTTATGAGTTCAGCTGAAACGTATAGGAAACAGCCCTCCAGCAGCTTGTCCTCCGGCAGGTTCCACATGAGAGGCCAATATTAATCCATGCGCTGGAAAGCACACAAGCACCAAAACTACATTAAATCTATGCTCCTATCCCAGAGGGCCCTGATTATGGAAATAGATTCAAATATTTTACTGATAATCTTTGCAGCCACAATTCTTTCTCAAGTGAAACTTGAAGCAGTTATGGAGATTAGCCCTGCTCCAACATTTTAAAACTTCCTTTTTAAGTGTGCTTCAGAGGAAATGATTTCAGCCTCTCTGCGTTCTCCCTTCTTCACTAGGGTAACATGAAAGTTAATTAGACTTATGTGGAGGCTATGTGTGCCTCTGAAGTTTAAGTTTCTGAGACTATCGAATCATTAAATAACTGCAGTGGAAATATTAAAAAAATAATAATAAGCCTTTCCCCAAATCAAAAGTAATGTGAGAAATCCCAAGGTACCTGATGCTAGAAGGATTGAAATGTAATTAGTTGGAAGATATACTAGTATTTATTTGAGATAGAAGACCAGAAGTTGGGCAGTGCCTGTGGCTCAGTGGGTAGGATGCTGGCCCCATATACCAAGGGTGGTGGGTTCAAGCCCAGCCCCAGCCAAACTGCAACAAAAAAATAGCCGGGTTGTGGCAGGTGCTTATAGTCTCAGCTACTCGGGAGGCTGAGGCAAGAGGATTGCCTAAGCCCAGGAGTTGGAGGTTGCTGTGAGCTGTGTCAGTCACAGCACTCTACTGAGGGCTGGATGTGTTCATTATTCTCCGCTTCATTCTTCAGTTCACTGGAGACTGTGTCTCTACCAAAAAAAAAAAAAAAGACCAGAAGTTGATCTTTAGATAAGAAACCAAAATAAAAAGCCACAGTGAGTAAAAACAAAGAAGCAAACTTACAAAGAAAGCTGGAGAAGTGCTCGCTTCGGCAGCACATATACTAAAATTGAAACAATAAAGAGAAGTTTAAAATGGCCGCATGGCCCCTGCGCAAGGTTGACACGCAAATTCGTGAAGCGTTCCATATTAAAAAAAAAAAGAAAGAAAGAAAGCTGGAGAACTCCCGGAAAGAGAGAAGAAAGAAAAATAGTAAGAAGTTATTAGAATTGGGTCGTGGTATTATCAAGGGACGTAGGTGATTTTTTATAATAAAGGTTAGGTGCCCTGAGGTGAGACGGTCTAATTGAATTGGTGTTCAAGTGGCTGAAAGGAAAGCAATTTTAACCAGCCACCAAAAAGTGGATTTGAGACCTAGATGGAATTAAAAAAAGAGAAAAGCTCTTTCCCACCAATTCGGAAAGATGAGACCAGAAAGAAATAGCTCTGTCCTTATACTAAGAGCAATTGTTTTATGCCTTTTTGCCACCAAGGCACATATGACAAATAACATTTCCATTTAAGACACAGCCTCCACGAGCACAAAAAACCCAAGGAAATTAGATACGTGCAGTTTTTCACCACATTTCATTCTGTTCTCTTCCATTCTGGAATTGCAATCTGCAACTGGACTGTCTTTCTGAAATAAGCACTCTAACGTGCAGGAAAAGTTCACCATTCACTACCTGGAATTTTCCTCACTGATGAGTTAGATACCTGGGGTGGTTGCCAGTCACTGGTAGAGGTAAGACAGTCTAGAAAGGGAACTGGAAATGCCTAGAGAGGGCCAGAGTGTCTGACCACTTCTCAATACGCTCAGAAGAGCCCACAAGTGGAAAGAATTAGAGAGTCCCCAAAGACTCTCTGGGTCTGAGCCTTGCCACTCACATCCAGTCTCCCAGACCAGGAGCCAAGATTTCTCTACTTGAGCTCACACTACCTTCAGTTTTGAGGAGGGAATCAGGATAAACAAAATACAATCCAAATTTTAAAAATCACAACCTACA
Organism: Galago senegalensis; assembly: GCA_963575145.1. NCBI lineage: Eukaryota > Metazoa > Chordata > Mammalia > Primates > Galagidae > Galago > Galago senegalensis. Next base: position 19,564 of record CAUYTI010072494.1, on the reverse strand, counting down.
CATTTTGAACATTAGTAATCTTTTAAGACAATATCAGTTCCCCACTCAATATTTAACTTTCTAAACAATAGTCTACAAAGGGTAGACCATAAAACCAAAAAGTTGACCACCCAGGGATTCAGGTCTTATGAAACTCAAAACCCACCACAGGTTACTGAAATCCCAAAAAGTCTCTCTCATCTTGCATCGTTTAGAAAACTTATTTTGTATATCTCTTTTATTTGAGTTAAAGTACTTACCTGTCATTACCATTCAGACTGGCATTTAATCACATACTCCCTCCGAATGTAGTTAATTTTTCTGTTATGTCTTATCTCTCCCTTTAGGTTATAAATTCCAGAAGATCAGAATTGTATCCCTCTCAGACTTAGGGTAATGCTGTGGGTCGTGACCCCTTTCTCAGGGGTCACCTAAAACCATCACATACACCCTGTACAAATACAGGTGTATGAAAATAATTTTATGGTTGGGGATCACCACAACATGAGGAACTGTGTTAAAGGGTCGTGGCATTAGGAAGGTTGAGAACTACTGTTCTAAGGCATTATTTTCTTTCTAGCTATTATTGTCTATAAATTCTGTTACAATTAAGATAAAACAAAACAAATGTGTGTATAATACCTAAAGGCAGTTGGCAGATGTTATAAACTAGGAATTAAGAAAAATGTCTGCCTTTATCAGATACATCATTAAAAACAAAATACACTTTTAATCGTGGGGAGAAACTGCTTTGAGTTTGGAAATGTTGTGAACTCTTAGGGAAAACAGACTAAACTTCCATCTGAAGCCAAGGAATTTTTTATTCCACAGATTAAACTCCTAATGACATAAATTGAGTTTGTTTTAATGTTTCATTCTAATGGTTTCATTTTGCATCAATTTTTTGTTTATTTGTTTTTTTGTTTTTAAGACAGAGTCTCACTCTGTCACCCAGGATAGAGTGCCATGACCTCAGCCTACCTCACAACAACCTCAAATTCCTAGACTCAAGCAATTCTCCTGCTTCAGCCTCCTAAGTAGCTGGGATGACTACAGGCTCCCATGTCACCATACTGAGCTAATTTTTCTATTTTTAGTAGAGACAGGTCTCACTCTTATTCAAGCTGGTCTTGAACTCCTGAGCCCAAGCAATCCTCCCACTTTGGGCCTCCCAGAATGCTAGGATTACAGGCATGAGCCATCACACCCAACCTCAATTTTTCTATGGAAAAGTATCTTCTAGTCAGACGCAGTGGCATATATCTGAAGTCCCATCTATATGGAAAGCTGAGATGGGAGGATCACTTGAACCCAGAGTTCAAGGCTGCAGGAAGCAATGATTGTGCCATTGCATTCTAGTCTGGGCAACACAGCCAGACATCATCAAAAGAGGGAAGGAAGGAAGGAAGGAAGGAAGGAATGAATTATGTTGCTTTTACTTACTTCTAATAACACTTCCTTAAAGAAATCTCTTATCAAAATACATATCTAAGCAAAAGAATTTAGAGTAACTTAATTTATAGAGATTTGCATTTGAAGCTATATTATTACTTTAAGAATTAAAAATCAGGCGGCGCCTGTGGCTCAGTGAGTAGGGTGCCGACCCCATATACCGAGGATGGCAGGTTTGAACCTGGCCCCAGCCAAACTGCAACAAAAAATAGCTGGGCATTGTGGCAGGTGCCTGTAGTCCCAGCTACTTGGGAGGCTGAGTTGAAAGAATCACCTAAGCCCAGGAGTTGGAGGTTGCTATGCGCTGTGACACCACAGCACTCTACCAAGGGTGATAAAGTGAGACTCCATCCTTAAAAAAAAAAAAAGAATTAAAAATCAGCAGTGACCAATCATATATTCCAGACCAGTTTTGTAAAAATTAATCCCAGCCTAGAAAACAGCATGAAAGCCAGCAACTTGATTTTTCATGTCACGCTCACTAAAGGGAAAGTTACACTGAGGAAGAGGGGTCAACAAATTCCCATGTGTGAATTCCTCAAGGGATAGAGAAAATTATTAGGTTAACCCTAGCTGAAAGTAGAAAGCTGGGAAGCACTTAAAAAATATAATTGCTTGTTTCCCAGACATCTGTAAATTTAGAAGTTCATCTGATGATTGTAATATACAGCCAGTGCTGAGAACCATTAGGCTAAATGATATAAGATTACAAATAAGCTTTCAAAAAAAATGCTTATTTTTTCCTTCCACCTAATTCCAGTACTAATTCAGGCAAAGTTTGAACTACCCATAAGTATAGCCCTCTTTATGTAGACTTAAATGTTAACATATATACATATACAAGACTGTAGGTTATGGAAAACTCATCTACCAAAATTTTATTATGTGTAGCTAGAGCCAAAAACGTAAAGACTAAATTTATAAAATATATTGATTCTTGCCTGGGCTCAGTGGGTCACACGTGTAATCCTAGGACTCTGGGATGCCTAGGCAAGAGTTGAGCTCAGAAGTTCAAGATCAGCCTAAGCAAGAGTGAGACCCTGTCTCAACTAAAAATAAAAAAATTAGCCAGGAGTTTGAAGTTGTAGTGAGCTAGGCTGAGGCCAGGGCTCTCTAGCCTGGGGGGAAAAGGAAAGAAAAAGGAAGAAAGGAAGGGAGGGAGGGAAGGAAGGGAGGGAGGAAGGGGAGGGAGGAAGGAGAGGGAGAAAGAGAGAGAAAGAGAAGAGAAGAGGAGAGGAGAGGAGAGGAGAGGAGAGGAGAGGAGAGGGGAGGGGAGGGGAGGGGAGGGGAAAGGAAGGGAAGGGAAGGGAAAGGAAGGGAAGGGAAGGGAAGGGAAGGGAAGGGAAGGGAGGAAAAGAAAATTCTTTAATTCTATTGCATCTCTGTGGACTCTTGATCTCAAGTGATAAAGCTAAATCAATCTAATTTAGATGAAAAAAGTAGGCAAGTAGATTGAATCAGCTAGTACTGAAAAGAACTAAAACAGGTCTTGAACCAAGCACAATAGATCTAAGCAAATCTCAAATTCTCACCCTTTCACACTCTCTTGCTCCAGCCCTTATCTCTGCTTCTCTCTGGACGGTGATGTTATTCTCTCTGTCAATGAACATCCTCCATGTGTAGGAGCCCCAGGTCAAACAATGGTCTTTTCTGCTCCCATGAACCAGATCTGAGTGGGAGGGGGGAGGCCAGCTCCATTTTGTCCTTAATATTACTACCAGACATTGATAGGTAGTATGTGAAAAGTCACTGGGACTTTTCTTCCCATGATTCTGATTGCCCCAAATTGGATCACAAGCCAATACTAAATATCTCAAAATATTACCCATCTATATCTGGTGTAAAATTTACATAAAAGGAGATACAGTAGTGGAATTACAGACATAATCAAAGGTCATATCAAGGACCAACTTCTACTTAAAGGGCTGAATTTGATTTGTATTCTGAGAGCTAAGAGGGCCACAAAAGGATTTTAGCAAAAGAACCAAATGGTCAGATTTGTTTTAGAAGATTACTTTGGCTCAGCACCCATAGTACAGCTTTACCATTAAGGTAGGACAGGTGATTTTCAAAATTGTATAAAAGTATTAATGTCTGATTTTTAAAAATGATTAGCATACTAATTATTGATTTCTCTTGATTTTTGTATTTTTGAAAATCAAAAATGTGGCTACAGCACCAGCCACATATACCAAAACTGGCTGGTTGGAACCCAGCCTGGGCCTGCTAGACAACAATAACAAGTGCAACAAAACATAGCAGGACATTGTGGCGGGCGCCTGTAGTCCCAGCTACTTGGGAGTCTGAGGCACTGCTTAAGCCCCGGAGTTTGAGGTTGTGAGCTGTGACACCACAGCACTCTACCGAAGGTGACATAGGGAGACTCTGTCTCAAAAAAAAAAAAAAGATTACTTTGGAAGTCCGGAGGTAGTGGCTGGCACCTGTAATCCTAGCACTCGGGGAGTGGATTGCCTAAGCTCATGAGTTCAAGACCAGTCTGAGCCAGAGCAAGACCCCATCTCTAAAAATAGCCAGGCATTGTGGCAGGTGCCTGTAGTCCCAGCTACTTGGGAGGCTGAGGCAAGAGAATCACTTAAGCCCAATAGTTTAGCTGTGAGCTGCCATGACACAGCACTCTACTGAGGGGAACAAAGTGAGACTTTGTTTCAAAAAAAAAAAAAGATTACTTTGGCTTGAGGGAATGGATTGAAGAGGATACACTTTAAAAATAAAAGCCAGTTAGAAGGATATTACAGTTATCCACATGAAAAGGCACCTAAACTTGTACTAAGGTGACGTTTAAGAGAAACAGACACATACAATGTATTTAAGAGCTTTTAAGGACATGGTATTTACAGTGACTGGTTTGGGTATGGGATGCCCAGAAATTATTTCCCTTTTTTCCTACTGAGTTGTTCAAGCTCTTTATACATGTATAATCTATAGCAGTCCCTGAGTTACAAACATCGCACTTACATATAACTCACACTTATGAACAGAGGCTATTATAGGCAATAGGTAATGTAATGTACCTGTCCAACTTACACACAAATTCAACTTAAGAACAAACCTACAGGCTCAGCGCCTATAGCTCAACCGGCTAAGGCACCAGCCACGTACACCTAAAGGTGGCGGGTTCGAATCCCCAGCCTGGACCCGCCAAACAACGATGACGGCTGCAACCAAAAAATAGCCGGGTGTTGTGGCAGGCGCCTGTGGTCCCAGCTACTTGGGAGGCGGAGGCAAGAGACTCGCTTGAGCCCAGGAGTTGGAGGTTGCTGTGAGCTGTAATGCCACGGCACTCTACCCAGGGAGACAGCTTGAGGCTCTGTCTCAAAAAAACAAACAAACAAACAAAAAAACAAACAAATAAAAGAAAAACTTGGTGAGTCACACTGTGAAGCACATAATGGGGTAACTTCACGGTAATGAATCACTAGGAAGCATGCTTCTTTTTCAGGTCTGTGTGTCTGAATAGGACAGATTTAATGCGAGGCTGTTTTTACAAACATTTAAGGCCCATAAGGGTATGAAAGGCATTTCTTTTCATTGATTTTCACCATGACTTAGCACAGAGAAAGTTCCTTTAAAAACAATATAAATTAGTTCAGTGTTCCTTGTGTGAGTGTTTTCGAGACAGAGTCTTGCTCTGTTGCCCAGCAGGAGTGCAGTAGCATCATCATAGCTCACAGCAGCCTCAAACTCCTGGGCTGAAGTGATTCTCCTGCCTCAGCCTCCTGAGTAGCTAAGACACACGCCACTATGCCTGGCAAAGTTTTGTATTTTTTGTAGAGATAGGGTCTGGCAGTGTTGTTCTCCAACTCCTGGCCTTAAGCAGTCCTCCCACCTTGGCCTCTAAAAGTGCTGGGATGTCAGGTGTGAGCCATCATGCCTGGCCTAGCTCAGCATTCTGGAAGGCAAATATTCCAAACTGTATGTGGAAGCCTTTAGAATGATGGCTGTAGATCCAAAAAGACAACTTCTATATTTCTCTAGAAACCTTTCAGAAGAACTCAAAATTAAGGTCCTCAGAAATAAGTTTTTGGTTTCCATTCTCTTTAGTAGTGCTTAAATAGGAAGAAATTTCATTCTTAAAATTTCATTCTTCATACTATAGCACCATCTTTCAAATTTTTAAAAAGGCTTGTAAGGTGTCAACTCTTCTGCAATGAAGGATTCTTATATTCTTGCTTGGGAGAATTTTTGGATCATAACTATTTGGGTAGAGCTATATACAGATTACAGGATTCTCCGAGTCAGAAGGAACACAAGACATTGCTGAGTTCTCTTCTCCTTCTTGTTCTTTCAAAGAGCCCTAGAGATCTTCACCAACTTGTTCCAGGTTGCCCAGTCAATTGGCATCAGTGCTTGGCTGGGAACCAAGTGCAGATGACTCAGCAGTGTCCCCAAATGAATTCTGGCCATGGACAGAAAGCCTCTGGAGGCCGGGAACTCATCCTTCTCCCCTTCATGTCCCTCGCCCCCAGCACTGTTTCTGGCACACAAGAGGCTTCACCGAAAGTTTGGTAGCTCAACGGAGGTCACCTCTTCCCCACCAGGGGCCCCTTGATGAAATTCTAGGGATAATTATGTAATAGTGATATGATTTCCACTTTGGAAGAATCTTTTTTACTAAAATCGCATACTTTTTTTTATAAAATGCATTTTGAGATACTTTTAGTGAATAATGTTGTTTTTTTTTTTTTTGCAGTTTTTGGCCAGGGCTGGGTTTGAACCTGCCACCTCCGGCTTATGGGGCCGGCACCCTACTCCTTTGAGCCACAGGTGCCATCCCAGTGAATAATGTTTTAATGTGTTTTTTAAAAAATTTGACCCAGAGGCTACTTACAGCAGCATCTTCTAGAGTCCTTGTTAAAGATGTAGATCCAACCCCAGAAATCTGGAGGGGTCTGACAATCTGCATTTGGAATCTCCTCAGGTGCTATTGGTGCTCACTGAAGCCTGAGCACCAGGGCACTAGTGACTTTTTAGCGAGGTATATATTGATTTTTAGACACAGGGTCTCACTGTTGTGCAGGCAGGGGGACAGCAGTGCAATCACAGCTCAAAGCAGCCTCGAACTGTGGGGTCCAAGCAATCCTCTTGCCTTAGCTGGGACTACAGGTATGCACCACCATGGCCAGCTAATTTAAAACTTTTTGTAGAGATGGGGTCTCACTATGTTATCTAGACTTGTCTTGAACTTCTGACCTCAAACAGTCCTTCTACTTCAGCCTCCCAAAGTGCTGGGATCCCAGATGTGAGCCACACCAGCTGCTAGTGACCAGTACAAAGAACATTTATATAGCACCATTTTTCACATAATTTGGAATCTTTCATCCTAAGCACAGACTTCAGAAGGATTTTGTCTTTGTACATCTGGCCTGCTATAATAAAAATATCTTAGCCTGAGTAATTTATAAACAGTAGAAATTTATTCCCAGTTCTAGAGGCTGGGAAGTCCAAGATCAAGGTGCCAGCATAGTCAGTGTCTGGCAGGAGCTAGTTTCTCATGACAAGGTCTTCTATATGTCCTTTCAGGTCAAAGGGGCAAATGAGCTCCCTGGGGCTACTTTTATAAGGACATTAGTCCCATTTGTGAGGGCAGAGCCTAATCACCTCTGAAAGGCCCCCCCCCCAATCTATCACCTTGAGGTTAGAATTCAACGTATGAATAATTTTGGGGGATACGAACATTCAGACCACACCAGGTTCATTAGTATAAGTACAAATCAGACAAACACATTTCCAGCGGGAATGGAGGGAGTGGGGTGGGAGATTTCCCTTTCATCTTCCAAGCCAGCTGTTTTGAATAGAGTTGTTGGGAGCCAGGCCAGAGACTGGTATGTGCTTATAAAACAGACCAAGGCCCTTGGGACAGGAGTTGTCCCAGCCTTCGTAATGGACTTAACTGACCTAAGTAACTCCTTCCTGAAGTACTGAGGGTTGTGGTTGTGATGTTTCCCACAGGTGGCACTGTGTCTTGTCCTTGTACTGGCTGTGTTTGGAGTATGCAGCAACCTCAGGGATACCCTTCCCTGCATTTTCTATCTCAGTGAGACTCCATGGCCATGACCCATTTGCTGCCGATGCTGGGCCTGGAATATAGAATCTCTTGTAAATTGACTGTGGGCTGGGTGGTTCTAGTTGCCTGAACTGTCTGCTGATTGAATAATGGAGCACTGAAGGTTTCACATGCATTGTTAGTTCCTGTAATTCTCACAACATGATTATCAGTCAACTACTCATATGGTTCCCCCCATTTTGCAGATGAGGCAATGGAGGTTAGAGAAGTTCAAGGTCCCACAGCTGGTGAGTTGCAGAGATGGAATTGAAAGGAAAATACACCTGATTCTAAGGCTTTTTCCCTTACTCATCTGTTAGACTGCCCTGGTGGTCAGCTGATATCATCCCCACTTAGGGTCTGGGTGACTCCCTAGCTGCGAACCTCTCAATCGAGTCTGGATTCCATCTGTGCAGAAGTTGTCCTTCCCCTGTTTCCAGAAAGCAATTTGGCTCCCGTTTCACAGCCTACGGAAGGGGGATGGACATCAGAGGCTGTGGTTAGGGCGGGGCATCAGGGGCGGGGCCTCAGAGATTGTGGTTAGGGTGGGACATCAGAGGCAGTGGGTGGGGCTGAGCTGAGGAGAGTTATTTGGGAACTCAACGTGTTCATGAGGTCTGCACCTACCATATTTCTCTGGATTAAATTTACCGCTGTGTGAAGTCTTTTTTTGGGGGGATACAGAGTCTCACTTTGTCACCCTCAGTAGAGTGTTGTGGCATCATAGCTCACAGCAACCTCAAATTCTTGGGCTCAAGCGATTCTCTTGCCTCAGCCTCTCAAGTAGCTGGGACTACAGTAGCTGGGACTTGCCCAAACCGATGCCTGGATATTTTTTTTGTTGCAGTTGTCACTGTTTAGCTGGCCTGGCCCAGGTTGGAACCCGCCACCCTCAGTGTATGTGGCCAGCACCGTAACCGCTGTACTACGACGGGCACCGAGCCATGTGGAAAGTCTTTCTTGTTTATTTATTTGGAGACAGAGTCTTACTATGTCACCCTTGCTAGGGTGCTGTGCTCTCACAGCTCACAGCAACCTCAAACTCGTGGGCTTAAGTGATTCTCTTGCCTCAACCTCCCAAGTAGCTGAGACTACAGGTGCCTGCCATGATGCCTGGCTGTTTTTTTTTGTTGTTGTTACTGTTGTTGTTGTTTAGCTGGCCTGGGGCAGGTTTGAACCCACCAGCCTTGGTGCGTGTGACCAACCCCAGCCACTGAGCTAGGGACCCAGAGCTCAGCTGTGTGAAGTCTACTGGGCCTATATTTCAGAGCTGCTAAGGGTGAGTGTTACCAACTTTTTTCATGCATAAGGGTGAAAGAGCTTAAAATGATAGCGAGTTCCCTAGAGATAGGGCTTAGGTGGATGAAGAGTTGAGGAATTTTACTTTCCTGACTCTGAGAAATGGTGGAAAACTCCCCAATGAGAATCTGGAGGCAAATAATGAATGTTAGAAAAGTTATCCAGGTGCTTTGTTTCATGAAGTAATAGGGCAGAGTTCTGGCATCCTAAAAACCAAACTCTTGATAATTAAAGGAGTTGAATTCTGCTTTGTTATTGCAAAGAAGAAAGGATAAAATATCCATTCACATTAAATCTCCTATTTAAATATGGCCCCATTTCCCCATTTGGCTCTTGCCTTGAGGACTATGGGGCCAGCGACCTTGGTATTTCACCATGGCCATTTCATTTGCCTCTGCCTTACTCTCCCATCTCATTCTGCTTGAGGCATCATAAATGCTAATGAGCTAGTTTGTCTTTCCTACCAACAACAATAAAGAGGAGTATTTGGGTGTTTTCCCTGTCTCTGTAAAAGAGCATCAGTTCGCCAGATGGAGAGATGTTCAGATTAAAACAAGCCATCCATTGGGCAGTTCTGAGATGGGAATAATCAGCCACTCACTTGTTAGTGAGAAATAATTTAGATGGCTGTTCTTCCACCCCACGAGTGAAAGCTATATTCAGGATAGATCCATTTAAGAGGCAGAGAAGCAAGTGAGGGTGGAGAAGAGGAGAGAGTAGTTGTGGAATATGGAGGAGCTTTTGTTAAGTCAGAAGGGAAGAGGGAGTCACTAGTGGTGCTGGGTGTGGGGGCAGAGAGAACTGGGCACTCAGGTGATTTAGTCTGGAGGAGGTGGGGCTTCTTCAGTGAAAGAGTAATTACATGGACTTTACAATTTCTGTTCCTTCATATGTATTTATTAAAAAAAATCATCCTGAAATAGCCTGGTGGGACTTTTGTTCTTTTTTCATTTGAGAGCTGTCATGTTTCTAGTGGAAGAAAAATGTTACAGCAGCAAACTGGAGTTTTTGCAGAGGGAGGTGGCTGCTTGGCCAGCTGTGCAGCTAACCTTTCACCAGGTAGCTAATTACCTATGGGTTTCAGAAGCTGAAAGTAAGTAGAAATCAAGAAATTAGAAATCTCAGTAAGTGGGCAATTCTGACGGTCTTTAGAAAACTTTTGTTTCCTTCCCAAAGCAAATGTTGGTCACATATACCTGTTGCCATTAAGAGGGAAAGTATGTTCTACACTTCTTGGCATGAGTAGTTCTCTAGATGTATTAAGAATGCAAAATATGTTTTACGACTAGGCCTTACACATGAGACACTTTATGTTACACACATACAGACAGCTATAGAGTCTTATAAGTAAATATAGGAATATATTTATGTAAAGTAGTGTCATGGGTTTGTTACAAAGATTTTAAAAAAGATAAAATACGGTGGTGTAAAATGCTTAGAATACTGGTACAGTAGTGTTAGCTATTACTATGATATAATTCATAAAAACAGTTGTTAAGAATTTGTTGCCAAAAGTCTAACAGTAGGGTGGGTTGAATTTCAGCCTTATGTTTAATGTCTAAATAATTTTGATAAAGAGAAATACATCCACGCATTTCTTATATAATTAAAACAATTTAACAGATCTTAGCAATAACAAAAGAGTGAATATGTTCAGATGATACATTGACGGGAGATATTACAAGCAATGCTGCATTTAGATCTGGACAAGAGGGTGGCCTGAGCCCTGAACTTTAAAGAGTCTTGCATGTCATAAAAACCCACAGACACGTGTCAAAGAGTAAATGGGCAGCTCTGCCTCTTAGGAACTGGTGCCCAACACAAGCTCAGGAGGATTCTCAGCCCTGAACACCTGCTTTTGTGACCAATAAATACCCTTCAGGTCCCGGGGAAATGCTGCTTCGTATCTCTTGCCCTATGTCCTTGGACTGAAGCAGCTGCATCCAAATCCCGCACATCTGAGGTTTGTGCGGGTGCCTGTGTTGGACTTGCTTGGGGGTCTAAGAATGATCTGACAGCAGAGCGCCAAGGTAAATAAGAGAGAATTAACTTAGCTTTAGTTGATTTGCACTGGATTCTTGCATAGAGAATTACTGTATTTTAGTAGTGCCGAGCGTTCATTTTCTTGCATCTCTCTGTATTCCAATTCTTGGTTCCAGAGGTACTCGTAAATTACCACAGTGTTTGCAGTAGTTTACACCTGGCAGCTGGGGAATAATTTGCAATACCGGAATAGTATATGTTATTCTTAAATTTGTGCATGTGGGTCTAGATACAACATGCCTGAGTGTGATGCTTATTCTTCATATAGGCAACTAGATGGAAAGAAACTGCTAGGATTAGGAATAGTTTTACTCCTATAAAACATGTGTAATAAGCTTTAATTACATTTTCAAAAAATTAAAGATGACTCCATACTGAACCTCAGAGTCAAAGCATTCTATAATAGGCATACTCTTATTTGACAAGGGGAATGTTACTTTCTTTGCATTATTATTATTGCTTAATATTTTGATGCAGCAATCATCTGATTTCTGAATGTATTTATCTTCATTTATTCTTTACGAGGCTTTTGTTTCTAGTCCTTATCTTAAACATTGTTATTGTTGTTAAATTTTAAGCCTTTTTAATTTTTTGAAGGCAAAAAGTGGAAACTAATAAACACATGTATATGAAAAAAAATTAAATACAGCTTTAAGAACTTTTTTTTTTTTTTGGAGACAGAGTCTTACTCTGTTGCTTTGAGTAGAGGGCAGTGGCAACATCATAGCTTGCTACAACCTCTAGCTTCTGGGCTCAAGTGATCCTCCTGCCTCAGCATTCCCAGTAGCTGGGACTACAGGAATATGTTACTATGCCAGACTAATGGTTTCTATTTTTTGTATACACAGTGTTTCCCTCTTGCTCAAGATAGTCTTGTACTCTTCACCTCAAACAGTTCTCTTGCCTTGGCCTCCCAGAGTGCTAGGATTATAGGCATGAGTCACCATGCCAGCTAAGAACTCTTGATATAAAAATTTTGTATGCCTTAACTAAAATTTTTATTTTGTGTGCACTCACACACACATACACATACACACACACACACACACACACTTTGGAATATTGTAGAAGAAAGATAACCTATTTGAAAGTATAAGAATAATTTTAATTTTAAAAATCAATTTTTTCTTTTAATTTACATTCTTAAAATTATTCCAATTTCTGGGTGGCACCTGTGGCTCAAGGGCAGGGCAGCGGCTCCATATGCCAGAGGTGGTGGGTTCAAACCCAGCCCTGGTCAAAAACTGCAAAAAAAAAAAAAAAAGAAAAAATATTATTCCAATTTCGTAGACTTTTGTTTTTTGGCCAGGGCCGGGTTTGAACCCACCACCCTCAGTATATGGGGCCAGCACCCTACTCCTTGAGACACCAGGCACCACCCCAAGTTTGTAGATTTTTAATAGTATAACATTTTCTTTAATAACATAGGCCATTGCTGTCAATATAACACAAATCGTATGAAAATACTAATGATAAAAGTGTGATGATTTTACTGAAATGATGTCAGGAAAAATAAAATTTATGAATGATGTATAAAAACACCACCAGTCCATTAATACAACACCCAACACACATGTCTGGGTGTTGTATTAATGTTTATTTATAGAAGATTTATAAGTAAATGTTTTATTTATAATAAAATCACTTGTATTTGATATTTTGCCAACTTTTATTTACATAAAAACCTAAGAACTTTACACATAAAAGTATACTTGCCAAAGTAGGAGGAGGATAAAATACAGTTCATTCAGCAGTATGATAGCTTGATTTCTGACGTTAACTATTTAGGCAGAAAGAACAGAGCCCTCAGCACACCTGACAGGAGGGCTCATATGCATCATTTTCAGCAGTCAGGGCTGCTTATTCTGAACCAGTCATTTGCTGGGCCCCACCCTGTGTCCAGAAAGTCCTGTGAGGAACAAGGGATCAGCTTCCTGAGGGAGCCCCAGAGGATGAGCAGCTAAGGATGAGCCACCCTTCTTTCTCTCTTTCCCTCTGTTTCTTCACCTTTCTCCTCCCTGACGCTCATGAGGTGCTCTCCAGAACCTTTGGGGGAAACCACAGTCTTTCTCACCTCTTCTGTTCCACTTCTATAAAGCTGGCCCTTTCAGAGGGTTGCCAGCTGATTTTAATTATTGGCTAAGTCATTAGGTACTTGTAAATTGGCACCGTGTTTGCAGTAGTTACACATGGCAGCTAAGCCATTAGCCAATGATTAAACTCTTACCCAAATGAGATTACAGAATGGAGAAGGTAGGCCCTTTCTGGAGATAGTTGTCATTACAAAAGGCAGCATCTCTCGCTGTGTCCTCAAGGTAAATGTTAGACATTAAAAACATTGATTCACCTAATAAAAAATTACTCTCTTTTATTTTCTTTGTCGTTTTCTAATTACTTCAGGAAAACATCTCAATTTGTGGCCATAAAATTTATGAGTTGGCCCTCCATAACCCTGGGTTCCATATCTGTGGATTCGACCAACCATGAGTGGAAAATATTTACTGAAAACGCTAAACTAATAAAAAGAATAAGATAATGAAAACTGATACAAATAACAATACAACTATTTTCATAACATTTACATTGCATTAGGATTGTGAGTGATCTGGAGATGATTTAAAGTATTTGGGAGGATGTGATAGGGTATATGCAAACACCGTGCTGTGTTCTGTCAGAGACTTGAGCATCTTTGGATTTTAGTATCTGCAAGGGTCCTGGAATCTCCCGCTGAATATATACATGTAACTACCATAATGATCAATACACAAAATTTCTCTCAGGCCCAAATTTCTTCTGTCTCTTTATGGTCACTCCCTGTCTCTACCTCTGATCCCAGACACCACTCATCTGCTTTTATCACTGGAGAGAGGTTGGATTGTCTAGAATTTCCAACACAGGGAATCATACAGGACATATGAATTTTCTCCCTGAATCCTTCTACTTTGCATAGTGTTTTGAGATTCACCTATGTTGTGTGTATCAGTAGTTTGTTTATTTTTATTTCAGAGTCTTCCTTTGTTTGGATATAGCGAGGTTTGTTTACATATTCACCTACTGATGAACATTTGGGTTATTTTTAGTTTTTGATTATTATGAATATAGCTACTTTCAAGATTCACATGAAAGTTTTATATGGATATATACTTTTATTTCTTTTGAGGAAAAAACCGGAAGTGGAATAGTTGGTTGTCATAGTATCTGAATGTTAAATTTATAAGAAACTGCCCATTTTTCCAAGGTGTGTCATATTACACTTCACTATCGGCAACGTATGAGAGTTTGCTCCCTGTTTGTCAGCACTTGTTATTGTCAGTCCTGTTAACTTTAGCCGTTCTAGCAGGAATGTACTGTTTTAGTGTGATGCATTTCTTGATAACTAATGATATGGAGCATTTTTCATGTGCTTATTTGCTACCCATATATCTTCTTGGTGAAGTGTTCAAATCTTTTGATTATTTGTCTTATTATTGAATTTTAAGAGTTGTTAATATATTTTGAACAGTGTAAGTTTTGCAAATATTTCCTCCCAGTCTGTAGCTTGCCTTTTTTTTTGGATACAGAGTCTTACTTTGTCACCCTTGGTAGAGTGCTGTGGTGTCATAGCTCACAGCAACATCAAACTCTTGGGCTGTTGCCTCAGCCTCTGGAGTAGTTGGGATTACAGGCTTCTGCCATAATGCCCAGCTATTTTTAGAGATGGGGTCTCTCACTCTTGCTCAGGCTGATCTTGAACTCATGAGTTCAGGCAATCCACCTGCCTCGGCCTCCGATAGTGCTGGGATTACAGGCGTAAACCACTGTGCCCAGCTATAGTTTACCTTGATTTTTGAAGAGTAAAGGATTTATATTTTAATGTAGTCAGTCCAATTTATCAATTTTTAAAGATAATTCCTGCTCTTTGTATCTTACTTAAGAATTTTTTGTTGAAGCCAAAGCATTAAGATTTTCTCCTATACATTCTTCTAGACATTTTTATGGTATTAGGCCTTATATTTAGGGATGTAGTCAATTTTGAGTTATTTTTACTGCTTGGTGTGAAACAAAGTTTGAAGTGTTTTTTTTTCCTTTTTTTTAGCATATGACTCACCAATTATTACACTATCATTTGGTGAAAAGATTTTTTGTTTTTAAACCTATTGAATTGGTTTGGTAACTTTGTTGAAACCCAAACTGATGATTTATGTGTATCTAATTCTGGACAGTATTCTATTTATTTCATTGATGTCTGTTTATTGTTTCATAAATGCAACACTGTCTTAAATGCCTGAAGTTTGGGAAGATATGACAAGAGAATAAAAAGCCTCAGGCATCTCAGAAATAAAACTCTAATGAAAGAATGACCAGTCGCAAGTGCCTATTTCAAGGCATCCCAAACCACGCTGACATTTGCAGTGAAGAGACTTTTTATTTTGAAGTAAAGAATTTTTAATTTTTATTTTATTTTCACCTTCAATGAAGTTTTCTATAAAATTGCTTCTAGAATGTTCTGTGACATCCAAACTCAGGAGTCCTTCTAGATTTGGTTCCTAAAATAAACCAAACTCAATGAAGGTTGAGATGTAAATGGTAGGAAGTTTGTGCTTGCTGCTCATCAGAGATGGCACATTGGGTATTGAATTTCAATCTCTCTGCAGAACATATTCTTTTTTTTGAGACAAGGTCTCACTATGTCACCCTTGGTAGAGTGCTGTGGCATCACAGCTCACAGGAACCTCAAACTCCTGGGCTTAAGTGATTCTTTTGCCTCAGCCTCCCAAGTAGCTGGGACTACAGGTGCCTGCCACAACTCCTGGCTAGTTTTTCTTTTTTTGAGACAGAGTCACAAGCTGTCGTCCAGGTAGAGTGCTGTGGTGTCACAACTCACAGTAGCCTCAAACTCTTGGGCTCAAGCAATTCCCTTGCCTTAGCCTCCCAAGTAGCTGGGACTACAGGTGCCTGCCACAATGTCCAATTATTTTGTTGTTGTTGTCATTGCTGTATAGCAGGCCAGGGCTGGATTTGAACCTGCCAGCCCTGGTGCATGTGGCTGGCGCCCTAACCACTGAGCTATGGGCACTGAGTCCAGAACATGTTCTTATTAAATAAGGAAAGATGAGATACTCCTTTTGCCAATATAAAAAATAAAAATATTTATTGCTCTATTTACGAAATGCTTAGGATCCAGTTTTTCTGTCTTTGATTGACAGTGTGATGTCAGCTGTGATTCCCATATCTGCAATGAGTTCCAAAATCAGTAGACAAGACAGCATAACTGTGCTTTTATTTGCCACCTGCCTTCTGTATGAGTAGGTTGAACCCAGGAGCTGAGTGCAAAGCTAAGTTGGGTCAGAAGGGCATCAGTGTTCATAGTCTCAATCTATTTCCCAGAGCACATGGCTTATTTCAGGAAACAGACATGATCAGTAAAGCTGGTCCTGTGTTTCTTTGGAAACACAGAGCAGCAGGGTAGTCATCGGGCACAAAGGAAATGTGAGCGGGTCATTGCTGTAAATGAACGGAATGGGTGATTTATAAAGAAAAGAGGTTTATTTGGCTCACAGTTCTGCAGGCTGTATAACAAGCATAGTGCAGCATCTGTCTCTGGTGAGAACCTCAGGCTGCTTCACTCATGGCAGAAGGGGAAGAGGAGCCAGTGTGTCCAGAGATCACCTGGAGGGAGAGGAAGGCGGAGAGAGGGGAGGAGGATGTGCCAGGAGCTTTTAAACCATCAGTTCACATGGGAATTAATTAAGGATGGCACCAAGCCATTCATGAGGAATACCTCCTGTGACCCAAATACCTCCCAATAAGTCCCTTCCCCAACTTTGGGGATCAAATTCTAATATGAGATTTGGAGGGGTCAAGTATCTGAGCTGTGTCACATGACACAGCTATTTGGCTCAGGCTGCCCCTTCCCCAACATCTATTTTCTTACTCTTATAAAGTTGATTTGTTTATACGTCTGTTAGATTTGCAGAACCACAGTTTCCCACGGTCAATGTGCTCAATCAAGCTCTGTTGACTTGAATTGTTCTTTCTCCCATTCCCTCAATAGTTGATCCACTGCATGGGTTCTATCCTTGTCTTCAAATGGCAACATGGTAGCCCAGGCAACAGGGGCCTTGTTATTTAGAGCTCCTGGCTGTTGCCACTCCCTTGACATAGCTCATCCAGCCTCCCCAAGGTGCATGTCTGGGAGATAGAATAAAGAGATATACCTGAAATGAATCTTGTGGTTTTTATCAACTAATTTATTCTGAAAGAATCTCTACCCAACTGTTTGTGAAATTGGTTTAAGATTGGCTACAGTAAAATTAGGAAATGTGTTAAAAATCTAAGAGAATCACAATTAAAAAATCACCATGTGCTAAATTTGTGTTAGAGTATAGCTCAAATTAATTGCTGAGTCAAGTGGAAAACAATGTGTAGCATGAATTTTTCCCCTAAATAAGAAAACTTTGCATAGGTTTATGTAGGTGTGTGTGTGGGCGGTCAGGAGCCCTCCTCTAAGACTGATGGTAACTGGAGAGAAATAGGCTGGTTGTTAGCACTGAAACTGACCTTAACTTCAAGTCTTTAACTTCATGGGGTCCCAAGTGATAAGGTGATTCTCCTAAGGTCTCACAGCCTCCACATCGCAATGTCCAGAGGTGGGATCAATGGTTTTCATCTTTTTCTGGTGTGTATTATAGGAAATAGCTCTCACAATTATAGAGGCCAAGAAGGCCTGTGATCTCTGTGTAAGCTGGAGAACCAGGAAATCTACTGGTATAATTCAGTCTGAATTCAAAGACCTGAGAACCAGGAGAGCCAATGGTATAAGTGTTGTTCTGAGTCCAAAGGCTCAGCAACCTGGAGCGCTGATGTCTGTAGGCAGGAGAAATTGGGCATACCAGCTCAAGCACAGGGAAAATTCATTCATCTTTTTTTCTGGCTTTTTGTTCTATTTGAGCCCTTCATGGGTTGGATGATGCCTGTGAACACTGTCACGTGATGGTGATCTTATTTATTTAGTCTACCAATTCAAATGTCTTTTCTGGAGTCACCCTCGCAAATACACCTAGAAATAATGTGCCCAGCTGTCCAGGCATCCTTCAGTCCAGTCAACACTTACTTGACCGTCACAAAGGCCCACCTTATCTAGTAAATGTGCATGGCATAGATTTTGTTTTAAACCATTTCTTTTCAAAAAGTTTTCCTTCTCCTATTAGAATTTTATCAGCCATCCCGCTTTCTCCAGGACTCTCAGGGTTTTTGGACTTTGGTGCTAAACCTGGGAAAGTCTGGAGAGACTGGGATGACTTTTCCACCCCAGTTAAAAGGGATTTGCAGCTATTCACCGGGATGGTTTGTCACATGTTCCTGGTGACCTGTGGGTTTCTGACCCAATCAACATGAAAGGAACCATGAAAGGGAAAGTGACTGTCGTATGGTAGAGAGGAGGCAGACTGTGATTCCCTCCGAGCATCTGGCTCCTGCTTACCTTAACCAACCCTTCCTGCCCTTCCAGGCAGCCCCTCCTCACCTCCTTACCAACGCCTGACCTCTGTGGTTGTCATAGAAACACCGTGCTGATGGACAGGCCTAACTTTGGAACTCAGCATTTCACCATGTGCTGTGAAGCACTGCTGACTAATATTTCACGTGGCAAGGTTTTATCTCGTCATCAGTTATGACAGAACCCTTCAGGGGTCTTTATTAGGTCTTTGTGTCCCAGGCAGGTGAAGACCATGGATGCTGGAGCCAGAAAGTCTAGGTCAGAACCCTGGTGCTCTGCCACTTTCTTATCTGTGTGATCTGAGCAAGTATCATAACCTGTCTGTTTCTTAGTTTACTTCTGTAAAATGGGAGATGATTATAGTACCCCCCTGCAGGGGTATTGTGAAAATTAACTTAGTTGATATACGCGGAGTGCATGAAGCCGCACTTTGCCTGCTAGGAGTGAGGTCTCAGTGGATTCTTTGTTGGCTGCGTGGTTTGAATGCATATTCATGAGGCAAATTCCTCTGCCTTTACCTTTTGCTTACAGAGTCTGCATATTAAAAGTGGAGATGGTTATGGAGAAGATTCCTTGCTGCCCAAGCTGTTCAAGGATTCTCTCTGTGTGGTTCATTAGAATTCTAACTGCAGTGGGGCTTGCCTTGAAATAGAATCTTTAAGTACAGGGCTGTCTGATGGTATCCACTTGGTGATTACTCTGTGTAGGTAACGCTTTTCCATCTCTGAACTGACCATTTAATCTAGGCATATTAGCAATTAAAAATTGTTCAAGAGCATATTAAAATGACAACTAATTTGGATTCCTTGGGATAGGTCTTGATTATATTTGATACATAATTTGAATTTTATGGCCAAGATAAAAGGTCAGATTTGATAGATAACGGAAATAGAACATGTGGTTCACAGGAACTTTACTTTAAAACTTTCATGTACCTTGGTGCAATTAATAAAACATTTATTTTAACGGCAGAATTGCACAACTGATTGAATCCATGAACTTCTAAGTGTCAAAGCAAATTTCACTACTTCAATCCTCAAGAAATAAAACTATTGGCTCGGCGCCTATAGCTCAACCGGCTAAGGTGCCAGCCACGTACACCTAAGGTGGCAGGTTCGAATCCAGCCCGGACCCACCAAACAACAATGACGGCTGCAACCAAAAAATAGCCGGGCGTTGTGGCGGGCGCCTGTGGTCCCAGCTACTTGGGAGGCAGAGGCAGGAGACTCACTTGAGCCCAGGAGTTGGAG
>CAUYTI010072488.1:0-32158 GCA_963575145.1 Galago senegalensis | reverse complement strand
TTTTTGGGGTTTTTTTGGGTTTTTTTGAGACAGGAGCCTTAAGCTGTCCCCCTGGGTAGAGTGCTGTGGCATCTCAGCTCACAGCAACCTCCAACTCCTGGGCTCAAGCGAGTCTCCTGCCTCAGCCTCCCAAGTAGCTGGAACTACAGGCGCCCGCCACAACGACCGGCTATTTTTTGGTTGCAGCCATCATTGTTGTTTGGTGGGCCCGGGCTGGATTTGAACCCGCCACCTTGGGTGTACATGGCTGGCGCCTTAGCCGCTTGAGCCACAGGTGCCAAGCCTATATTTACTTTCTTGCAGTACTTCACTTAGAACAATGTTCCAGTTCCATGTTGTTACAAACACTACTAGATCACCATTTTTTAATGGCTGAGTAGTACTCCATGATGTACATATACCACACTTTAGTAATCCACTGATTTACTGATGGCAGCTAGGACAGACAAAACCAAACAATGGGGAGAAGAATTCATATTCAATAAATGCTGCTGGGACACCTGGACAGCTGCAGGTAAAAAGAATGAACCAGGATCTACACCTTTCACCACACATAAAAATTAACTCAGTGGTAGACAAAATTCTTAAACCTAAGGCATGAACCTGTAAGAATTCTGGAAGGGATAGACAATTAGCTTAGAGAAAGAATTTCTGAACACGACTCCAGTGGTAATCACAGCAACAGCAAAAATAAAAAAATGAGACCTGATCAAATTAAAAAGTTTCTGCACAGCCAACGCTAAAAATTACTTTTAAAAGATATTTAATTCCATTGATAATCAGTGTGTCCTATAGAACACAATGCTATGTACCATTTTCATCAAAGAGTTAACAAATCCTTTTAAAAAATCTAATTGTGTAAGATCATTTACCATTGAACTTCTGCTGGTAAAAATTTTGCATTGAAATTTATAGTATCTAGGTATATTTTGGAAATAAATGTGAGAATGTTTATATAGAGAATTTTACTTAACTGCTACTAATTATTTCATGCTATGGTAATCTCTGCCTTTAGAATTATGTGATCTATTGGCCATGAATGACTTGAAGACTGTACAATTAAGACACACACATTACATACAAGGGATGCTCTTTCAGCACTATCTTTCAAAAATACTATTTGTAACAAAGTAAAAGTAATTTTTGTCATTACGTAACATCTTAATAAGCAAAGTAAAACTCCTACCACATCACACTGGAGTCCAAGGAGTTTTGGTTCGCTTTTTTTTTTAATTTATTGGATTTTTTTTACTACTTAGATTGAAGAGTGCTATTATTGAAGAATAATAGTTCTTCAATATAAGAATAATTTCTTCTTATTGAAGAAATTCTGTAGAATTATTCTGTATTATGTCTGCACACAATTAACCCACACTGTCTATTTGAACTTCATTAGTAGATTTTCTGTCATGACTTGCAACTGTGAAATATACATTCACAGGAAACTCACTGTCCACTGCTGTTGGCACCTCACACTTCTCTTGGGGAATTTAAGTACGTAATTCTTGAAATGAAATTATTCTGCATTTTTCCTTTTTATACCTGGTGAAAATGTCGAATTGTTGAATTGAGAGAGGTACTCCCCCTCACTTATTTTTCTAATTCAGTATGGCTGTTTTTCCAAATAGGGTGCTCATGCGGAGCTTGAGGCAAGAGTTTATGAGCTGTTAACTTACTAACATAGAACTTAGATATATTTTCATGTAAAAATGATTATAGCATATATACCTATTATACCAGTTTCCCTGGATCACCTCTTAGAGGAAGAGGTCAGGTGACAGAGGTCAGGTAACAGTTAAAGTCTCTCTTGCCAGCAGTTGGGCAGCATGGGAAAAGGCAGCATTTCCAAATTCTGTCACAGATAGAAGCCTAAGAAAGAGCTAAGTTCAAAGAGTCATCAGAGAAAACAGGTCTCAAAGCTCCCCACGATATTATTTCTAATAGAGTCTGGGCAGCATAGCCTGAAGCAAATGCCCAAAGTGGCCGTTTTTCTGTTTAAAGAGGCATAATTTTCCTCCTATCTTTGAGAAAACTGAAGTTCTATGGATTTGACCAAACATGCTGTGTGGCTCTGAGTATGCTAACACTTTCCTAAGAACCTGCAGGGTTCATGTGGGTACTGAATATGAAATTCAATGAATAATTCATAAAATTCATGTTAATTTCTTCTCATGTTCTATATTTAGTAGAGCTTTGCCGTTTATTCAACTTCTGTGCTTCATCCTGTCTAAGGATTGTGAAATTGAGCTTCACCAAAGGTATTATTATGTCATAATTTATTTTCTCTTGATGACTACGATATTCAAACAATACTATTCCTATAAAAATTCTCTAAGCTTTGAAAATAATCTATCTAATAATCATTCAAGTAACTATATAAATTTATGAATATAACTTAAAGAAGAAAAAGGTTATTTTACTTTCTGGGGGGACGTAGGTATATCACCATACACTTTGAAACTGAGTTATAAAATTGACATAAAATAAAGTAAAATAACTGGAACAAATGCTTAATGCTTTTGCTTGGTTTCTAGTAGTTTTCTCAAAATAGAATAAATTTTGGAAATCTTTCACCTTTCACAGTAGGAAATTCATAAGCACAATATTGACATTAAGGTATATTTTCTTCAGAATTTTATTTTTAATTTCTTTACACTTTCAAATTCAGTGTTGGGGCTATATGCTTAATAAATTAAAGAAGCTCAAAAAATCTAACAAAAGAATTACTTGGAATGATGGAACTAATATCTAACTTAATACCAAGAATTTTCAAAATTATTTTCTATCCTTTCATCTTTTTACTGTTCAAATGAAAAGCATTTTATATAGTAATATGCCTAGATTTCTTCAAATATTTGTATTCTGTTTGGTAATGTAACAGATTTACCCCCAAATTTCAGTAGAAATAATAAAAATAATTTCCTGTATACCATATGTAAAACCATAAGTTTATTTCTAGAGACAGGGGAGGGTTCTCTTCCTTTTGGTTTAAGGAATAAAGTTCTTTCTATTTTATATTTTCTGTAGCAGGGTAAAAAAAAAAAAAAAAAACAACTAGAGCTGTGGACAAAATCCTGTTGATAGTGTGTTTTCTTTGGGGCCTGATAGCTAACAATGGTTTTCTCTTTGAAATAGTTGGGGCAAATAATAATAATAAGAAAATATATGAAATTAAGTTTCAGTGTCCATACAAATGTTCATGCTGCATACCCGAGGTAGCTTGTTTATGTAATGTCTACTCTGTAATCAGACTTACAGAGTTGCCTTCTCTAGACATGCCCTGGTAATACATAAACAGACATTACCTATACACATATATCCACTGAAAGTGAGGTTCAAGATTTCAATCAGATTACAGTTAGTCTGTTATTTGGAAGTGATTAACCCAGGCAAACTTAATCGTAAATAATCCAAGAATGAAGTTTATTAAATCACTGTTAAAACACCCAATAAACAACAAAAGAACAAGAAACACAAATAAGAGAATAAAAAAAAATGTTACTATTAGATCTAAAATCTTTGCCCACCTGAACTTGCCTTCAGTATGGGAAGGCAGTGGTTAACTTCTTGGAGAGCATTTTCCAGATCCGTTTAATTTAGCCTTGGGACCCACACCCTGAGACTGACTGTTACTCAGCTTTGCAATTCTACTTACCAGCCACGTATTCAGCAAATATAATAAATCATTGGCCATCTTCCTACCCTTTGCAGCCCTTGTGCACTGGCTGGGGGGTGGGGTGGGGGTTGGGAAATATAGAATACTCTTAGCCTTTCCTGTACTGATGGAGTCCAGTTACTCAGGAAAAACAAACAACAAACCAGTAGTATTTTGGTCAGTATTTTTCAAAGGGAAATTAGAAAGAGCTTGTAGATGAAGTTAGATTTCGACTATTCTAAAAAGTCATGTGAGAAACAAAAAAATGCCATAAATTAACAATGTTCTTAAAGGGTTAAAGTATTAAAAGAAAGAAGCCTCGGCTCAGCATCTGTAGTTCAGCAGCTAGGGCACTGGCCACATGCACCGGAGCTGGCGGGTTCCAACCCGGCCTGGGCTTGCCAAACAACAATGACAACCACTACAACAAAAATAGCCAGGCATTGTGTCGGGCACCTGTAGTCTAAGCTACTTGGGAGGCTGAGGCAACAGAATCCCTTAAGCCCAAGAGTTTGAGGTTACTGTGAGCTGTGACGCCATAGCACTCTACCCAAAGCGACATAGTGAGACTTTGTCTCAAAAAAAAAAAAAAAAGAAAAGAAAAAAAGGAAAGAGTGAAGCCTCTATAAATCACTCTTCTACTTATAGTTACCAAGAACCAAATTTTTAATTTTCTAAGTGCTTTTTGCTAAATGAGTAATGGAAAGCATGCTAAAAATTCTAAAACATAGGCTGGATAGATAGAACCAACTGAAGGAAATTGTATAAAATGACTTGTCATGTTCCTTTATGCTATGGCATAAAAGAATTTTCACAAAAAAATCTTCATTGGAATTAAGAACCGAGTTTATAATTTTTATTCTATTCTAATTTACCAGCTTTCATTACAGCAAGCTAACAAATTTTACCAAGAACTTAACAAAGTACTTAATAAAAATTTTATTCAATAAAGAAAAATACTATAGAATTTCTACTTTTTAAGTGGACCTAGCTAATAAGTAAAACAGAAACTACTTCTAGTCCTTCCTTCCTTCCTCCCCCCTTTCCTTTCTTCCCCCTTCCTTCCTTCTTCCCTCCCTCCCTCCCTTCCTTCCTCCCTCCCTTCCTTCCTCCATTCCTTTTCCTTCCTCCTTCCCCCCTTTCCTTCCTTCCTTCCTTCCTTGTTCCCTCCCTCTCTCCCTTCCTTCCTCCCTCCCTTCCTTTGTCCATTCCTTTTCCTTCCTCCTTCCCCCCTTTCCTTCCTTCCTTCCTTCTTCCCTTTCCTCCCCCTTTCCTTTCCCCTCCCTCCCTTCCTTTCTTCCTTCCCCGTTCAGTCCCCCCTTCCTTCCTTTTTTCCTTCCTCCCTTCCTCCTTCCCTCCACCTTTCCTTTTGTCCTTCCCTTTTTCTTTCCTGTCTGCATTCTTTCACTTACCAATTCAATGGTATTTATTAAGTATTTACTTTGTGTCAGGTGCATGGAAATATAGTAGAGAAAGGGCAATGAATTGCAATTAACAAGTGAAAAGGCATTATGGAGAAGAGGAGAGCATTTGAAACTGTTTTGGAGAAGATTGGTCAGCGAAGTACAAAATAGACAATAAACTGGTCATGAGAGTAACATTACTGCTTCTCTCCTGTCAGCCCTAATGCTTGGAGCCTTACTCTTCCCTCATCCTAGGACACTAAGCCAGTCAGCCCACTCCTCCTTTTCAGCTCTTCCCCAGTGACCACCATTGCTGCACTCAAAACATCACAAAGAAAGAAACCCCTCATCTTCCGTCTCTGTCCTTGTGGTCAGGTTCAAGGTCAGATGAGGCTGATAATCCATAGGTAGGTATTTTGATTTCCACTCTTCACAACTGTAATATTCCACAGTTACCCTAAAAATCAGTAAAATAAGAAAGTGAAAGCAGTTTTGTCATTCTCTGACAAAGGAGATGACCTTAGAAGCATTTTACCAGGAAGTCTGCAGCTGGTCTCTGCCGAGGGTCAGACCTAGCTGTGGTTCCTGCTTGGGACAGAGGACAGGCCTGCAGAGGAGTCCAGCCTTGCGGGTGCTGATGGATATGGCCGACTCCCAAGATACTTGTGTGGGTCAGACATTCTTTCTAGATGCACTGGAGTCTATTAGAATAGGCAAAGAGCAAAATGTACTATCTGGGTGAATTTATTCACAGGATTAATTAAGACATCGCTTGAAACAGGGACCCCATTTCTGAAGCTCCTTCATTGTGAGAAATGTAAAGTCTCCCTTTCCCAAGTATGCTCCCTGTAGTGAGGTGAATGATGACCCCCCAGATATGCCCATCTCCTCGCTCCTGGAATCAGAGAGTGTCACATGACACAAGAGTAAATGCAAACTTAGCACCAAAAGATGTGATTAAGTTAAGGATCCTCAGAGGAGGAATTTATTGTGGGTTGTCATGGTGAACCTGAAATACAATCACATGTATCTTTATCATAGAGGCACAGAGGGGACATTGACCTGAGGAGAAGGGGGTAACACAGGGATAGTATCCCATCATGGAGAGAGAGGGGACTTTGACATGAGGAGGAGGGGGTGACACAGGGATAGTATCCCGTCATGGAGACAGAGGGGACACCAAGAGAGAGCAGCCCTAAGCTAAGGCGCTAGAAGAGGCAGGACCAGATTACCCCTGGAGCTGCACGGACTGGGAGCCTTTGACAATGTGTGATCTCAGCAATGTGATACTGATTTCAGAATGTTGGCCTCTGTAACTGTGAGAGGTTAAACTTCTGTTGTTTAAGCCAGCAAGTTTTGGTACATTATTATAGCAAACATGGGAAACTACCTATGTCCCCCAATCTCAGACATTATTCCTGGGAGCAGACCCTAACCAAAAGAAACTCAGAAACGTGATGGGACGGTGTGCAGAGGTTGGAATGTTTGGTGTGGTGCCCCAGAGGGTCTGCTGTATTTAATTCGGTTTATATGTGATCTCCTGCTATGACTGGAATGGCA
This sequence comes from Galago senegalensis, assembly GCA_963575145.1. Taxonomy (NCBI): domain Eukaryota; kingdom Metazoa; phylum Chordata; class Mammalia; order Primates; family Galagidae; genus Galago; species Galago senegalensis. Next base: position 25,540 of record CAUYTI010072488.1, on the reverse strand, counting down.
TCTGTCACTCCCGTCAGCTTTCTGCTTGCCTGGGACAGAGAGGCTCAACAAAAGTTAGGAACATTTATAAGCTGCAGAAGGTGGCTCTCACAGCATACGGTGTCATTATCTCCCAAACTTCAGTCCTAGGAGAAACAGCTCAAGTCAGGAAAGAACAGACCCCGGGCACAGGCATGTCTCCTAATGGTTCAGCTCACATAGCGGGGGCCAGAGACTCGAGTGTTAGGGCTGTGACTGTAAGTTAAATGAATGGACAGAGATGAGCCCGTGAGTGATTGTCAGTGTTGAATGTTACAAAGGGAGTGTGTAGGACTCCGAACAGTGCCAAGTGCAAGTTGGCAGGGTGGGTTCTCTATGGTCCTCGTCATTTCTGGGACCCTCAGGAAGCTATTTGATCAGTCTACAGAAAATCGTGAACTCCATGAACTGTGTCCCACTGATAGTCCTAGATTGTAAAGTGGTCTCTGAACACAGTGTAGGGCACATTCCTGAGTAAATAAACCAACAGTATCTTGAGGAGGGCACAGGTGCGATGAATGGGTCAGAGGGGTCATGGGGAGAGCCAGCGGTGGGGGTTTAGAACATAGTAAGCAGTTGTAACTATAAGTAACAACATAGAAATAATGATAATAAAATTTTTTTGAAAATCTTCCCTGAGAGTATTTCACATGTGCTGTTAGTTAGGGAGCTAATGTTTCCCAAAGAGCTGTTCCTTGTCTGGCAAGTCTGATCCGAGTTTGATTACACCGTAAACAGTCAACACACTCTTGAAAGTATGCGGCAGGAGACAGACGCAAGCCAACAGAGAGAAAAATGCTGCAGGTAAAAAACTCAGGATTAATTTTTATTTTTATTAATTAGTTGTTAGCTTGAAAAATACCATGGCAGCTGATGCATAGTGATGGTTTTACACTGGTAGTCCTTTGTTTCATCTATAAATTAGACTTCAGCAGGACAGGCTGGCGGCTTCTTTTTCATTCTTTAATTTTCTTCTCCCAATAAGGCAGGAAGCAAAGGGAAAGCCAGTAATAACTTTTATAGGGCAAAGTATGAGGGAAAACCTGTCATTGTCCCTGAACTTTGGATGACCTTTAGTGACTCTTCTTAAATAAAGTGCAGAATTTAATTGTGAAATGTTTCTGCTAAGCCTTTCAGGTCTCTTTTTTGAATAACGGCTAAAAATATTTGCTTCTATTATGATAATCAAACAAAAATCCAAAGAATTTGTCATCATCAAGACATATTTTGATCTGTAAAATGTATTTTGAATGTAAAAACAGATTATTTTCTCATGTCTTTTGAGAAATGTTGCACCATTAGTCATTTTCTTTTAGGTAAAATATTTCTCTCCTTTTAAACTGCATATTTGTCAGAGTTATTTTTAAAATGTGAGTACATTTTTCCAAACATAGCTTCTCCGTATTTAAAGATCACACGTTTTTGTGAATTCAAATCTTAGGTCATACTTTGCTCAGTGCTGACACCATGAGCTACTTAATGTTAAAGCAGAAACATAGTTAATGGTTATAAGTTTGCTTATGATCTTTGATAATTAAACTAAGGAGTTTTCCAATTCTTGTCTTAAATGTAGAAAGCTAGAATTAGCAGTCATTCTCATATACACACATATGGAGTGGAAATATATGTGCCTGTCAGCACAAATTCAGTGGAACCAATTACTACATTAGTTAATTAATCTTTGTACTGATTCCCTCAATCAGGACCAGGTATGCATGTGTGTGCACTGTATTGTTTACTTTACTTTATATAAATTTCATGTTCAATATACCACTTAGAGTCTCCAGACATCACTTGGTGGAGCTTTCTCTAAGTAAGATGTGAAGTAGTGGTGTGGTCACTTTTTCCCTGTTAAGCCAAACTTGTCCAGAAGTGTATGAAATGTGGGTATTTGCATTTCCATTATATTTAACATTTATATATGCACATTTTCAATAGAAAAAAGATGAATGTCAAATGGCAAGGAGGACATTTAAATCTCATATCCATCAATAATAAGCAACAGAAGCAAGATAATTAACTTCTTTCCAACTTATTTCTTCTTGCTTCATAGCTTAAAGAATAATACTTAGTATGTAGGATTGCTGGAATAATAGATGATACTGTAATATATTTCTGTCACATAAGGCTATCAGTACACTTGCATATCTAATCTTATTTATGTAAATACTTGGCTTAGTTCCCAAAATGCTGTTTTATAACATTTTATTGCCTTGGTAGGAAAATAACTTTGTAAAACTTCTTTCAATGAATATAATTATTCATAGCTATTAATTAGGTAATTAATTCGTCATATGTAGGGTTATGAATTCTCAATTTGTTTGCCTGTATTTTGTTGGAAATAGATTTATGGAGAGTTCTGGTCCATAGTAACTTCTTTAATGACTGCCTAAACCTTATACAGGATGTCCAAAAGTTCACGTGTGATGTGTAATCAAGATCCTTTGCCATTGAATAATTCCTTTTATAAATGAAGAGGTCTTTAGTAATTAAATAGTTGGAAATTAAATATGTGGAAACAGTATGCCCTGGATCCTTATAATCTGAGTTGGACAGCACCCACATTTCGTGCATTTCAAAGCTGTGTTACTCATTCAGTCAACTGACCCAGAAGGAGGTTATAAACATGCAGCCTGTCCTTTGTAGCCATGTTGATTTTGAGTTTATAAACACCTTTAATACTTATGAATTTTTTCACCAGTTAAAGTATATACTTTACAGAATATTCAAATATCATTATACTTTGTCTATAATTCAGATTTCTTGGTGACAACATAGCTTTAGATGAGGTTGGTGAAATATTTCTGATAGAAAATTAGCCTCACTGAATGATTTGTTTTATTAGTAAGATCCATGTATCTGTGTTCAAACACTTAAGTTCTTGAGGTAAACCTAGTTTGAATTGTGTTCTTTTCTAAATAGCAATATAAGTACAAAATCTGTTGGGTATCTGGTTATGGGTGCACGCAAAGCCCTGTCTTCAGCATGACACATTTCACTCCTGTAACAAAAAGTACATAGCCCTAAGCCTATCAAAATGGAAAAAAATTAAAAATAAACATAAACATGTAATGAATGTTTTAAGACATGTTCAAAGAAAGTGAGGCTCATTATAAATCATCTACTTCCCTTTAATCTCTAATTCTTACATTTAATATTCTATAAAGCATATACTCTAAATCAACAACTACTTTGATATCTTGGTAACTTTGCTATATTGTACTAGTTTGCCTTGTAAGTACAATTCATGATAAAAAGTTGTTATTATACTCAACTTTTTTTTTTTGGCCAGGGCTGGGTTTGAGCCCACCACCTCCAGCATATGGGACCGGTGCCCTACCCTTTTGAGCCACAGGTGCTGCCCCTATACTCAACTTTTGTATTCCGTTTATGATTGTATTCCATTTATGTTAAGAATAGTTTTTATTTTTATTTTATTTTATTTTATTTTGAGACAGCCTTACTTTGTCACCCTTGGTCAAGTGCTGTGGTGTCACAGCTCACAGCAACCTCAAATCCTTAGGCTCCAGCAATTCTCTTGCCTCAGCCTCCCAAGTAGCTGAGACTACAGGTGTCTGCCATAAGGCCAGGATATTTTTAGAGACAGGAGATTGCTCTAGCTCAGGCTTGTCTTGCACTGGTGAGCTCAGGCGATCCGTCTGTAAGGATAGTTTTTAAAGGTACACTTTATAACTAGTCTTCTGTATTTTTAAATGTGACTACAAATGTTTTTTTCTGTGAATCTTTGTTCTTCATAAAACCAAGAAGCAAGAAGATTTTTATTGCAGAATAAGCTGAGCCAATTTACTTCTTACATTTGTTGTTTAACAGCTATGTTACTAATAATATTTTCTAGCATAAACTGTGATCATCTCAAGCCATATCATCATGAATTTACCAAATCTCTTCTGACCTAGGAAGCTGAGCCAGGTTGGGTGTGACTGGTACTTGAATGAGAGGCCATCTGGCAATGAGGCTTTTTTGTAGTCATAAAATATTTATTTTACTTAAAATTAAAATTCATAGCTTGTACTATTTTGCATTAGTGCTCAAAACATAGGGCCTTCCAACTTGCTGTTCTATGGGATTATAATCAAATTCTTCTGTTAAGCAAGGTCATTAAGAATTAACATACTACTAGTACATATAAAAGAAGCAAAGATACCTAAGAAATTAACCCTTAGGCACTAATGGGGGTTTCTTCCCAAGGTAAATATATAACACATACATTGGTGCTTTGTTCTGTTTGCATATTTATGGCTTTAAGAAAGTGAGAATTTTTAATATGTGACGTGTCAGATTTAGGAACCACAGGATTTTAGAAAAAGTATATATTCATCTGTAGTATAAATAACATTACATATTTATATGATTTATTGACAGCGTCTCTTGCCGCTTTAATACAAGGGTTAGGCAATCCTAGGCGTGCCTTCATGGAAATCATGCCTTTTAAGCACAGTCTCAGCCATGTTTCATCTCCTCTGTTTGACTAATGGTCACTTGACAGGATGTCCTCTGTGTCTTTCATTTGCGGATTGGAGACAGCCGAGCTTTGCAACTTCCATCTTTCTTGCAATCTTTTCTGCTTCTCAGCCTAATCCTTCACCTTATTATGATGTGTCTGTTTCACTTGGTAACACTGGTTGAATTCTAAAAGCATAACACATGGCCGGTGGACACCGTGTAAGCTTCTGATTTTGTTAAGCATCTGTGTACATAACTTCATTAAAGGTTCACAGGTCATGGATGGCTCAAGATCAGATGATCCATAATGATGAAGTCTGTCATTGTACCAGTGAAAAATTATGACACAGGGAGGTTACTGACTTGCCCAGACTGATTAATAACATGGTCATATGTGAAACAAATCAAAATTTAAATGAGAGGGATTTTTTTTCCTGCTAATGATTTTGGCAACATCATTTATCTTCTTTCAGTAATCAATGTAAATTCTAAAACATGGAATTTTTGTTCAAATAATAGTATTAAAATGCACAGCATGATTAACTAAACGGAAAGCGAATTCGACCAGAAACAGATGTGGTCAGAATCAACACCACGGTTATTAGAAAAGTGAGAGACCTCCATGTGAGACGGAGGCTGGAGACTAGAGGGAAAGGTGAGTCGGGAACACAGATGATCCTCCAAGTAACAGGAAGATAATGTGACTCATCTGCCTTAACGGGCGTCCTGTAAAGGACCGTGGTAATAGTGTCAAGTCCCCTTTAATTGTCAGTTTAATTTTGCAGCTCTTACACACACAATAACAGTTACATCGGTCTGAAGGTGGGGTTGGAATCTGAAATCTTTAAAAAGGACGACTTTGAAAAAAAAGTGATGGCTCGGCGCCTGTGGCTCAAGTGGCTAAGGCTCCAGCCACATACACCTAAGGTGGTGGGTTCGAATCCAGCCTGGGCCCACCAAATAACAATGATGGCTGCAACCAAAAATAGCCAGGCGTTGTGGTGGGCGCCTGTGGTCCCAGCTACTTCAAAGGCTGAAGCAGGAAACTCACTTGAGCCCAGGAGTTGGAGGTTGCTGTGAGCTTTGATGCCATAACCTTCTACCCAGAGGGACATCTTGAGGCTCTGTCTCAAAAAAAAAAAAAAAGTGACTTTGTATAACATATCATTGTAGTTTTAATTTGCATTTCCTTAATGATTAGTGATCCTGAGATTTTTTTAAACATATTTATTGGCTGTTTTTAATCTTCTTTTGAAAAACTTATGGGGCGGTGCCTGTGGCTCAATGGGTAGGGTTCTGGCCCTGTTATGTGAAAAGGGGGGGCACGTGATGCAGTGCAGCACAGATAAGACCCAAGTGAAATGTTGGGAGAATAAGGAGACTGGAAACCCGCTCTGGAATCCAGCAAAGTTCTTTATTCTACCAAAGCTTATATAGACCATACTGCACATACACACAATTCATTAATAAACAAGTGACTTAAGACTCCTGACACAGGTCCAGCACTGCCTGGTGCCAAGAAGTCTGTTGATTAGCCGAAAACTGTCCCACTAACTTTATCTATAACTATTCTTAAACCTTAAAAAGAAAACAAGACCATAAAACAAGGTTCTGGGAGAATAAACTGATTGAATGCTTGACCTTCAACGGACCATCTGGAGGCAGCCATTCATCTTAGGGAGTAGTCTGGAAATTCCTGAGATATACCGGTACCTGTTTGCAGGCCAGTCCCTCTGAGGCTCGGCCCTGAATCATTTCTACATGATAAACCACATAGAGAGTTCTATGCAGGTCTTTCTACATTCTAACTCACAAAAGACTTCAAGCTTGCTTTCACAAAATGGAACTGTTTAAAGGCTTACTTATAAGCCTTGTGCCCATAGGCCCCTTATACTGAAGGTGGTGGGTTTGAACCCAGCCTCGGCCAAAATGCAACAAAAAAATAGCCAGGCATTGTGGTGGGTGCCTATAGTCCCAGCTACTCAGAAGGCTGAGGCAAGAGAATTGCCTAAGCCCAAGAGCTGGAGTTTGCTGTGAGCTGTGACACCACAGCATTCTACTGAGGGCAACAAAGTAAGACGCTGTCTAAAAAACAAAACAAAAAAACAAAAAAAAAGAAAAAGAAAAGCTCCTGTTACGTCTCTTGCCTAGTTTTTAATGGGATTGTGCAGGTTTTGTCTTACTAATTTGTGTGAGCTCTTTGTAGAATCTGGATACTAGTTTGTGAATACTTTCTCTAATTCTGTGTGTTGTCTCTTCACTCTGTCAATTATTTTCTTTGCTGTGCAGAAGCATTTTAATGAAGTCTTAGTGTTAGTCTTAGTCTAAGATTTTTTTAAGTCTTAGTCTTAAATTCTTGGTCTAGACCACAACTCATAAGAATTTTTCCTACATTTTCCTCAAATTTTCATGGTTTTATGCTCTACACTCAACATTTTATCCATTTTACAAACTTTCGTATATGACAATAGACAGGTGTGTGCTTCTGCCTCCGCATGTGGCTGTGCACTCTCCCAGCACTGTTTACAGCGCAGGCTGCTTCTCCCCAGCCTGTGTTGCCTCTGCTCCGTCAAAGATCAGTTGGATGTAGGGAGATGGTTTATTTCTGGGGTTTCTATTCTGTTCCATTTGTCTAGTTCTCGACCTTTATACCAATATTACACTGTTTTGGTTAGTGTAGCCTTGTCATCTAACTTGATTTTAGATAATGTGATGCCTCCAAATTTATTCTTTTTGCTTAAGATTTCTTTGGCTATTTGGACTCTTTTTTGCTTCCAATTATGCTTAGAATTTTTTTATTTCTTAAAGCATAACTGTGTACATAAATGCAATCATGGGGTACAGTGTGCTGTTTTCATATACATTTTGAAATACTCTCATCAAACTGGTTAAAATGTTCTTAGCAAGTATCTCAAGAATTTTTTTTTAAGATCTGTAAAATATGACATTGATAGTTTGATGGGTGTAGTGCTGAATCTGTCAATTATTTTGGACAGAATGGGCATTTTAACAATGATGAGTATAGCAGTCCATGAGCAGAGATGTTTTTCTGTTTGTGTCAACTGCCATCTCTTTTATTAATGTTTTGTACTTCTCTATGCATGCACTTTTCACCTCCTTGGTTAAGTATATTCATAGGTATTTTTTTGTAACTATTGTGAATGGCATTGAGTCTTCAATTTGACTCTAAGCTTGACCACTGTTAATATAGTAATAGAAATGTTACTAACTGCCATACATTGATTTTTATAACCTGAAACTTTGTTGTATTTATTTAGGGTTTCCTAGATAAAACATCTTCAGAGAACAGGAATAGTTTGATATTCCCTTTCCCACTTGAGATCCCCTTTATTTCACTGTTACCTGATTGCCCTGGTTAGGAGTTTACCATGTTGAACAGAAGTGGTGGCACCCTCGTCTCTCTCCAGTTATTAGGAGGAATGGTTTCAACTTGTCCTTAAAACCACTGAATGTCCTTGAATCAAATTCAGTATGATTCTGGCTGTGGGTTGGTCATATATGGCTTTTATGATTTTGAGGTATATACCTTCTATGCCTGATTTGTTGATGAAAATTATGCTTATTTCTTCATCATTAAAGGATGATGGATTTTACCCAATACGTGGTTTGCATCTATTGAGATGACCGTATGGTCCTTGCTTTTGCTTCTGTTTGTGTGGTGAGTCTCACTTATTGACCATTCTTGTGTCCCTGGGAAGAAACCCACTTGATCGTGGTGAATTATCTATTTAATACGCTGCTGAATTTGTTTTGCTAGTAATTTGTTGAGGATTTTTTGCATCTGTGTTTATAAGGCACATTGGTATATAGTTTTCTTGTTTTCTTATGTCCTTTCCTGGCTTTTGCCTTAGGGTTATAGAAGCTCTCTAAGGTAAAGTTGGGGCGGACTCCCTTCTGGATGTCATGGAACAATTGTGTAGGATACACTCTAGTCCGTTTTCTGTAGGTCTGATAGAATTCAGCTGTTGATCCTTCTGGTCTGGGGCAGATTTGGAGGATTTAGTTTGCTCCAGATTTCTATTTCTTCCAGATTCAGGCTTGGGAGATTGTGTGTTTCGAGGAATTCTTCAATTCCTTTAACATTTTCTAATTTGTGTGCATAGAACATTTCACAATATTCACAGATGACAGTTTGTATTTCTGTGGTATCAGGTGTACTGTCTCCCTTTTCATTTCTAATGGAGCTTATTTGAGTCCTTTCTTTTCCATTTATGTTTAATCAGGCTATTTATCGATTTTGTTTATGTTTTCTAAGAACTAACTTTATTATTGAGGCTTTGTATTGTCTTTGCGGTTTCCATTTCATTTACTTCTTCTCTGAGGTTTGTCATTTCTTCTGCTAGATTTGTGTTTGATTTGGTTTTCTTTTTCTAGTTCCTTGAGGTGTGACATTAGGTTTTTGAGTGTTTTTGATATAGGCATTTGAGGGTACGAATTTTTCCCTAGGTTGCTTTTGCCGTATCCCATAGACTTTGATAGCTTATATCCACTTTATCATTTCCTTCAAGCATTTTTTGATTTATATCTTGATTTTATCATTGACCCAAAGATCATTCAATAGAACATTCAGTTTCTATGACTCTGTCGATTTGGGTATTCTCTTGGAATTGATTTCTAGTTTTATTCCAATATGGCCTGAGAAGATAAAGATACAAGACACAATTTGGATATTTTTTAATTTGCTGGATCTTATTTTGTGTCTTAAGATATAATGTCCCCTGTGCTGATAAGAAGGATGGGGTAGAATGTTTTGTGATTGTCCGTTAGGACTATTTGTTCTAGAGTTCTACGTGTCTTGTATTTTGCTATTGATTTTCTGCTTCAGTGATCTGTCCAGCTCTGTCAGTGTGAAATTGAAGTTCCCAAAAATTAAGATGCTACTGTTCATTTCTTTGCTTAGATCTAATAAAATTTGCTTTCTGAATCTAGGAATGTTTTTTGTTACATGCATATGTATTTAAAATTGTTCTCTTCTTGCTGAACTATTCTCATTACCATTATATAATGACCTGTATTTTTCTTTCCCCATGGTTGGTCTAAAGTCTGTTTTATCTGATACGAGAATGGCTACACCTCCTCATCTTTGGTTTCCATTTGAATGGCATACACTTTCCATTCTTTTACCTTGAGTCTGTGCCAGCCCTTATGATTTAGGTGTATTTGTTAGAGACAGCATGTACATGGGCTGTGTTTTTCTTCCATTCAGCCAATCCGTGTCTGTCAGTGGGGCAGTAAGACCCTTTATGTTGTGTGTTAGTATTGACAGTATTGGATTCTGTTCAGTTCCTTATGTTGAATGGTACATTGTTGCTTTATTTCCTTCTTGTGCTTTTGTTTTGTAATTGCTGTGATTTTTAACTTTCAGGTGTTTTTTTTTGTTTGTTTGTTTTTTTTAAAGAGACAGAGTTTTAGTTTGTCATCCTCAGTAGAGTGCCATGTCATCACAACTCTCAGCAACCTTTAGCTCCTGGGCTTAGGCGATTCTCTTGCCTCAGCCTCCCAAGCAGCTGGGACCACAGGCACCTGCCACAATGTCTAGCTATTTTTTGTTGCAGTTTGGTGGGGGCCAGGCCTGAACCCACCACCCTCAGTATAGGGGGCCAGCACCCTATTCACTGAGCCACAGGTGTTTTTAAACTGGTCTATTTCCATTGTGCTTTTCTGTGTATAATGTAGCTCTGAGTATTTCCTGTAGGGCAGGTCTTATATTGAAAAACTCTCTTAGTGTTTGCTTATCTGGAAAAGTCTCTTTCTCCATTATTTATGAAATTTTGTTTTTCAGAATACAGAATTCTTGGTTGGGAATAATTCTGTGAGCAGACTAACAGTGGAGCCCTGGTCCCTGGGGCTTGTGAGGTCTGTCTCTGATGAGATGCCTTCTCAGCCTGACAAGTTGAGTTTGCCTTTGTGGGTTAGTTGATGGTTTCATCTTGCTGCTTGTCGAGTTTTCTTGATCTGGTTAATAACTGTGTGTGGAAATGAGCTATTTACTATACACCTTCCCAGTCATCGTCTTGTATCTGGACAGTTCAATCTCCAGCTACATCAGGGAAGTTTTCCTCCATCATTTCCTTCAGATTTTTTATGCTTTTTTTTCTCCTAAAGCCCAAGCTACTTGGATACCCATAATTTATATCTTGGTTTGTTTCACAGAGTCCCACGTTTCTCTGAGTGATTGTTCATTTTTATTTCTTTTTCCTATTTCTTTAACTGATTGGGTTTGTTTGAAAGGCTTGTCTTCAAGCTTTGAGATTGGTTCTTTTTTTGTCTAATTTGTTGCTGAAGCTTTTGGCTGTATTTACAATTACCTACATGGCATTCGTTTCCTTGAATTATGTTATATCTTTCTTATGTTGTCTAACTCTTAGTGACTTTTTTTCATTTTTTTAATTGATGTCCTGAATTGTTTTGGCCTGTGTTGGGTTTCAATTTCTTTATCTCATTCATTTTATTTGTCATCCACATTCTGAATTCCACTGTGACATTTTGACAGTTTTCTTTTAGTTAAGGGTTCATTGCTAGAGATGCATTATGATCTCTTGGGGATATCAGACTAGCTTGTTTTTCCATGTTAACAGAGCTTTGCTGGTTTCTTATCAACATAAACCTCCCAGTAAGTCTGGGAAGATAGGTTTACCATGCACCTGTTCTTCTTTGCTGGGGACTGTCCTACTCAGAAGAAGAAGAGGTGCTTAGATGGTGCTTTTGTGGTCTACTCTGTAAGACTGACCTGGAATGTGGTGGTCTGTGTTGTCCATTCCCGTGTGATGTCACAGTCCAAGCCAGGACTGGATGACCTGTGTGCAGAGTAGTGGAGTGCTCTCCAGGCTGCTGTGGGAGGCTCAGGTCCATGTCTGGGTGATCATGGAGGCTGGCATTGTTCTGCCTGGGTCTTCCCATGGCAGCAACAGTGACTGTTGTGTGAGGCCATCTAGGTAGTGGTCATAGGTATCAGGAATGTGACCGTTCACTCCATCTGCATTCATGTGTGTGTCCCACCAGGCAGCTACTGGAGAAGGGACCAGGGTCCAGCAGCCACATGGGACCCATAGGAGCAGGACCAAAGGGATAAGTAGCAACTTCATGTTGTAGGGTTGGGGATGTGTGGTTGGAACCCTGGCAGCTGGGGCTCTCCTGGTCTTTATGACAAAGACAGTTACCACAGAGGTACTAAGGAGGAGAGTGTCTGTGGGTGTCATTCAGCTCAAATCTTCTGTTGGGCAAAGGGCATTCATCTCCTGCTCACAAGGGACATGGGAGCATTTTCTCTCCAGGCTCACGCTCTGGCCTAGCCGGCATGCTGCAGATATGGCTGACACAAAGCTGTACCCTATATAGACCTGGACCTGTGGACCTCAGAACACAGAATAATGTCAGTTATGACAAACCCAGAAGGAGAGCCACTGGATTCCTGCTCTGCTGGCCTCATCAGCTTCTCCTCCATTCGGCACAGGCCCCCACTTCTCCCCGGGTGCACGGTCTCTGAGAAGACCCCTCTACACTGGGCGTCCACTTGTAACTTTGGGTCCTCTCCTTGAGAGCAGCACACATGGGCTACTTTTGCTCTGCCATCATGTCCCTCTATCCATAATTTTTTTAAATTTCCAAACCTTTAAGGAGTCTTTTTCTTGTTATGTGGACAAACTGTATCATTCTGAAGTCAGGGCTTCCAGTGTGCCTGTCACCAGCATAGGGTAAATTGTCCTTGACATGTAGATTTTATCCCTTGCCCCCATTCCTTTGTCCCCTTGATAGTTTTCCACCATAGTTCTTTATGACCATCTATAGCCACTGTTTAACTCCTGCTTAAACGTGAGCTCATGTGGTATCTGTTTTCCCATTCCTGAGGATACTGGTCTCCAGCTCATTCCAAGTTGCTCTTTATGTATTTAAATGCAACTTGCTTTTATACAGAAAATGAAGTAAATGGTTGATTTCATTCATGTGTGAATAAAATCTGAGATGATTTAAGAACACATACAACCTATGAAATTTATTATTTCAGATTTCAATTTACACACAAATCTCACAGGTTCTCACTCATGTATAGAAGTTAAATATTAAAACAATTGATCTCATGGTGACAGAGAGTAGAATTACAACTACCAGAGGCTGGAAAGGGTAGTGGGGGAGGGGAGGATAAAGTGAGAATGATTAATGCTTACAACAATAGAGTTAGATAGAATGAGTAAGACTGGGCAGAAAAAAGTGACTGTCATCAATAAGTTATGGTATACTTTTAATGGAGAGTGTAATTTGGATGTTCCTAACACAGAGAAATAATAAATGCCTGAAGTGATAGTACCCCAGTTATCCTGATTGATTAATACATATTGTATGCCTGTATCAAAATGTCAGATGTGCCTGGTAAATAAATATATTTATTATATATTTACAATAATTAAAAATAAAAAATTAAAATAGACAATAAAATAACATAAAATAAAATTCAGACTCAAAAAAAGAAACAATGTTAGGCTCAGATTTTCTAATCTATTTTGTTAAATATAACATGTTTTATAGAAACTGTCTTATGATAACGAAATATTAAGTGCTTCGATTTAGCTCTATTAAATATGGTAAAACACACATAATTCACTGTTGTCTGTATATGTGGTATGAGTAGCATTTATTAAAACATGAATTCTGGCTAATATATTTTCATCTAATATTCAATTCATCTTGAATAAATGTAGTCAAATAAATTGCAGTCATTTTGTTTAGGAAATTGTTTAGTTTAACATCAACTCCTAATTAAAGTGTTGATGCGAATACACACAATCTTACAGTAATCGTTGTATTTACCTCATGAAACCCTGACCAGCTTTTAAAAAATGCCATTTTATTGATAATTACTTTAGGAATCCAAAATGTTTACTTATTTAATGTTCAGCAATGTTGAATCTAAAAAGAAAAACAATAACTAAACTTTTTTTAATCTCAAAACTTACTAAAAGTACAATGAAAGTTCACTTTTTAAGAGCTCATTTAAATCTCAAGAATTTTAATAAATCTTCAAATTGTGTAAGATTTCACTTCTATTTACTCTTGGAATTCAATGTGAATGGTTTTCTAAGAAGTCGTAAAAATTTACATTATTATTAATCTAATAATGTTTAGTTTCCATATTTCATTAAGAATTTATAAGTTATATGGTATATTAGGAAAAAATAATGACATCAAGAAAAAGGAGATGTAGGGTTGTGTGTATAGGAAGTTAGACAATTAAGCTTGCAAACTTGTGCTATAAAAGGTTCTATGCACCTCAGTGCCGAACATCACTACAGCTACCTTTGAGGTCCTCGCCGCCGTGAGAAGCTGTGTGCTGACACCAGGATCCAGGCCATCCTTCAGGCAATCTAAGAACTCTTTTCTGGAATGGCCATCAGAACTGTCATTGTACAATTATGTTGGCAAACACATCCCAGGAAAAATATGCAAAAAGAATGTACACATCTCATTTCTAGTGCAATTCTAGTTTGTACTAATAAAATATTTTCATGTATTAGAAGCCCAAACTTAGTGGTACATTCTCTTAATCTTTGTGAAGAGCAAATAGTTCTGCATATTCTATGCCTTGTTTTGATACCACAAAGTAAAATTACAACATAAGTAGAATGTTTTAATTTCTGAATTTTTTTCTGCTACTGTTTTGTAATTTATAACACCTGAAGTGGTACAGAGTAATTTTCAGATTTCCAAGTCATTGTTTAAATTCCCGTTAAGTTTTTTTTTTACCAATTATTTATTCAGAAAAAAATTCATAGTAATTTTTTCCCATTATATCTGTTATGAGATGAACTCTGTAGCAAGTCAAGGTTTTGATGTGAGCCTTTTGGCAGAAGGTACGGTATTGAAATAAAAGAAAATGTTTAGAACTATGGGAGTCTTCATTAAAATCTTTTCTGAGAGACACAGATAATAGATGTTGTAACACCTATCCAAACTTTATCAAAATTTGAAACATATACTTGGACTTCTGTCCCTGTACTGAAAGTCCTTACAATGCTTCTTAATAGTCTTTTGAGACTGGTTTTTGGTCATTAAAAGAAAATTAAAAGCTATAAGGAAAACAGTGTTTCTTGCAAAATATCTGTCTTCATTCTGACATAGACATCAAATTACTCTCTATCATAATTATAATGAATTACTGTTGATTTATGAGAGGACTTCTAAACATTAAATGCTTGTGTTACAGACTCCTTGTTGCTTTTTTCATTGTTTTTAAACCCTTTTTCCCATCTCAATTTGAATTATATATACAAATAGAAGAATAAAGCAGTTTAATCAAAGTTGGGAAACAATTCCAAGAGCATGGGTTTTCCCAAGTTATTCTACATCAAAGCCAAATGGATGTATTTTGAGATACTTCTACATAATGAAAGGGAGTTTCTAGCATGAAGCCTAGTAATTTGCTCTCTAAATATTGGAAGACTCCAGAAAACTGTAGTTCTTTGTTCCTGTTTTAGAAGTAAGCTGCTCTTGTTTTTAGGCATTCAGTAAATTAGGTGTCTGGTTTTTTCTACTGTTACTGATGAAAGAAGAGGAGGAATCTTAAGACGGTGCCTGATACGTAAATCTTCTATTTCTGATCAAATGTTTCCTCTGTTTCTGGGGCTACCAAATACACAGTTCACAAGTATAAATTACAAGAAAAGGGTCCATGTAATGAAATATAGTTATAGTCTGTCTGTGACTACGCAGAATGTAGTTAAGGGATATATTCCTGTTTTCTTAGAGGCAGACCTTGAAATATGAAACAAAAGAGTAATACAGAACACTGCATTAATACCTTGAAAATGAGAATAAAGTTTTATTGACTCTAATCACCACGAGTTGGAATGACGGTGGGGGAAAGAAATGTTCTAATATAAATGTTTATTTTAAAATAAATGTGCTGAGTATGCTTGTTTTATTATTTTCACAGTATGAAGGAGTCAGGAGCAGGCCATAAGCAGTGGAGGGGTCCCCTGTCATCCACCTGCAAGCAGTGCCCAGTGGTCTATGCCAGTCCCGTTTGTGGTTCAGATGGTCATACCTATTCTTCACAGGTAAAGACAGCTGTAAAAAATTAGTATGAAATAAATAATGTATACTTACTAATAAATTATTAAAACTATTAGCTATCTTGTGTGGTCATCCAAATGTTTCATTTAACTTTTAACATAATATGAATAATCTCATTGGTTTGGAATATGATTCAATGTGTATTTGTTTTGATGTATCACAATTTTTAAAGTTTGAAATAGAAAAGCTGTTAGCACAGTGAGCCTTCAGATATTAACACCACCATTTCCTTTCCTGCTACTATGGAGGAGGTCAGAAGAGTTAGCATGCTGTATGATAGCATTAATAATTGTCACAACAACAGCTGCTGTAATCTGCTGCTAAGGTTATTACCTCATATATTACCTCCTATATTATCTCATTTAAGCCTCTACAAGACCCCTTTAGCAAATGAAAAAGAAACCTGAGGATCCAAATGGTACGGTGATTTGGCGTGTTTCACATACTTAGCTGACAGTGAGGTCACGATTTGGTGTCATCGCTGATTCGATGCTTTGCGCTCTGTCTACGTTATTCTGCCTGTCAGTTTGGCATCCCACATTGTGGAATATTTAGAAATTTTAAACAAGTTTTCCTAACTAAGGAATTGATGAGTTTCCTTGATTATGTAAATTAAAAAATGTACAGGCTCATAACATCTTGCCTAAAACCCTCAGGGCCAGATGCATTTATAGATTTAGGGGCTTTTTTTGTTTTGTTTTGTTTTGTTTTTGAGGCAGTCTCACTATTTTGCCCTTGGTAGAGTGCTGTGGTGTCCCAGCTCACAGCAACCTCAAACTCTTGGACTTAAGCCATTCTCTTGCCTCAGCCTCCCCAAGTAGCTGGAACTACAGGCGCTCACCATTATGCTGGCTATTCTTGTTGTTGCAATTGTCATTGTTGTTTAGCAGGCCTGGGCTGGGTTCAAACCCGCCAGCCTGGCCAGTGCCCTGGCCTCTGAGCTACGGGCATTATTCTAAAAAATTATGTTTTGAAGAGGTATAATAGCATATTCTGATTATTCCCAATGGAGCTTACCCTATAATGAAACATAATAACATCTCTGTAAGGAACCCTTTGTATATTCTCATTGAATAATATACACAAGATCCATAAAATAGCTTTACCTCAGTTCATGTCTAATTTTTTTTATTGCAAAGTTAACTCCAAAGTTTTTTGACTTTCTGAATGCTTTGCTTTTGTAGCTAACTGCTTATGAACCATACTTTGTCCAAGCAAATATGTTCCTATAACTTGTACTTGCATTTTGTAATTAAGAATCTTGATGAAAGCATTCCAATGGTAAGATACATAAATTCAGGCATTAAGTACGTGCTGCATAAGAGGTGCCCAAAGCTGTGTATTCATAATGAAGCTCCCATTATCTACGTGCAGAAGTTTCTAGAACTGGAATTACCTCTAGGACAGGAGGTGTCAGGGATCTTCTCAAACATGCCTTTACCTTGGTGAATTCACTGTGGTTTAGGACCTCAGTTTTGCAGGTTTAGGAAATTCATGTTGTCAGCTCAAAGAAGAGTGAGCCTACCTCCTATCACCTAACCCTGTACGGGATTTGTAAATCATTACATTGTTTCATTAAGTTACAATGAAGGATGCAGGTTGTAATATTCAGACCAGTAGGTAGAGCTCCAGGGCAAGCAAATTGTAATGCTAATTTTATTCAGTGAGCATTGATGGTGAACAAGTTGAGTCAGTGGTGGAGGGATTGGAAGTTTTAACACATCCAGGTAAGATAGGCGTACATCTTTCTCAACCCAAGAAAAATATGTGTAGGAAATATTGATCTGTGGCTAGCATGTCATCACTCCCAAAGAATGCTAAGACTAGTTGACTACTGACTCCTTTGGGATGTTTTTTTGGATGCTCCTAAGCAGGTGACTCTTTCTTTCCCAATTTAATTTCACAGGACACACGGTTAAATCCTAAGTGATATCTACCTTTGAGACTAAATGGGAGGCCATGCTTGATGATATTAGAGTTACTTAGCATTTAAGAAACATAGCAGTTATGTCGTTACCCAAAATTAAACAACACATCCATCCTAACTAGATTAATCCACACATATTTCCAATTTTATGTGATTTCTTCATTGTTTTCCTTGTGTACTGGACACACTCTAAAGCCTTAGCTTATGAATTATATAAGCTTCTAATGTTTTTTATTTACAACATCAAAGACTGGTTATTTAACCAGTCTTCTAAATAACCCATATTTGAGTTATTATTTTCATATTAATTCACAAGTGTAAGTGTCACAAGTGAGTTTTTTATAGAGAAAGACATTGAAACACAACTTGGTTCAAATGGCTATGAGTCTTTAGTAACCCTAAATCACTCTTAGTTGATCTAATGTAACTTAGCGATTTTTTGCTCTTTGGACCACCCATATTAATCTTAAATGCTTCCCTAACAGCAGCGAGGCTGAGCTTAGCAAAGCAATGAAAACTGCAGGGTCTCAGCCCTGTAAGAGCTCAGGGTAAAGTATCCTCACTGTGACTTTAAGAAGTTGATTTGACTTAAAATTCCCATTAAAAACCTCATTTTTAGCCTGTTGTGGTGGCTCACACCTCTAATCCAGCACTCTGGGAGGCTGAGGCAGGTGGATTCCTTGAGCTCAGGAGTTTGGGACCAGCCTAAGCAGAGTGAGATCCTGTCTCTACTAAAATTAGAAAAATTAGTCAGCATCATGGCAGGCGCCTGTAATCCCAGGTCCTCAGGAGGGTGAGGCAAGAGGATCGCCAGAGTCCAGGAGTTGGAGGTTTCTGTGAGCTATGAGGCCATGGCACTCTACCAAAGGTGACAAAGTAAGACTGTCTCAAAATTAAAAACAAAACAAAACCTCATTTTTTTTTTCTGTATTTCTCTAGGGTATTTACATATTAGCTCAAGAACAAAGACTGTAGAGAGATGTGCCTTGGTGAAAAGAGAATCTTGATATTTTTGTAACATCTACTTACTGGGAGTTCAAAGCTGTGTGAAGGGGTTACAGGACTTTCTTTAGGTCTTGAATGTTGTCACTAGACCAGCAAACTCTGCTGGAGCAAATCTGAGCTGGGTTGGGGTCTTGCGCACACAAGAGAGTTGGACTCCAAACTTCAAGGTCAGGAGGGTCTGTGAATCTCTTTCCTTGGAATGTTTAATTTCCTGAGCTGATATGCTAAACTTTATCGAAAGAGCCAGATACTATTAATCCTGGATGTGAACCCTACTCCAGGGCATTAACCTGGTTTTCCCCTGGAGCACTTATTTTACCACTCTTTTTTTGAGACAGAATCTTGCCCTGTCACCGGTGTAGAGTGCAGTGGTATTATCACTGCAGCGTCAGATTCCTGAGCTCCTGTCATCCTCCTGCCTCGGCCTCCCAAGTAGCTCAACTACAGGAATAGGCCACCATGTCTGGATAATGTTTTTTTCCTATTTTTAATAGAGATGGGGGTCTCACTGTTGCTCAAGCTGGTCTTGAATTCTTGAGCTCAAGTGATCCTCTCACCTTGGAGTCCCAGAGTGCTGGGATGACAGGCTTGAGTAAGGTGACCAGATTTTAACATTGGTAAAGCAGGACACCATTGATGGGGGGTGGGGCGAGGGTGGGGCTTGACAACAATGCAAACTTTGATAAGCAGTTCTCAATAATCACTTCTCAACAATTATTTGTTATTATTACAGTTTAACATTAAAAAATTAACAAAAATAATATAAAACTCATATCCTGGTGAAATAGCCACATGGCAGTCAAAAACCATATATTCCCTTCCTGTTCTCCTGCCCATTTGTGCATTCTTTCCAAAAATTGGGTCTTTTTAAAACACCATGGGACGCAGGACAAATTGTTAAAAATTGGGACTGTCCCACCAAATGTGGGACACTGGTCACCCTAGGCTTGAGCCACTGCACCCAGGCTGGAGGCCTTATTCATCTTTCTGTGTTGTGGATTCCCTAATTGTTATAAAGATATATATATACACATACATGTATATATCTATAGAGACAGATAAATATAGATATATATTTACCACAAACGATATTCCTATAGGTTCTATTTTTGGCCTGCAATGTTTGCTCATAACTTTCAGCTAAGTTTATAGAGAGGAAATTATAAGTAATATTTTCATTGTACATCTTAATTGGAGACAAGGCCATTACCGTGTGCGGGAGCTGGGGGATGTGATGGGAGGATAGAGGGCTCCCAGGAGGTGATGTGAGCAAGACATTAGTGAAATGATGTAGCTGAGGTATAATTGTGGAAAGTTGCACAATGTGGTCAATTTTGGATTTATTGGTGTTCAAGCTCTGAAGTTAGTCAGCTTTCCTGGAAATCCACAGCAGAGTCTTTTTAAAATGCACACACACATGAACAGATGAACTGTAGACAAAGGGCTTACTTGAAAGTAAGTTTTGGCGATTGTGATTTTCACAGGAAGCATTTTTGTGACGTGTCTTCTTTTTATCCTGTTAAGAAAAGTGATCGACTTTTCCTGAGAAGCCTATTTCATCACTCTTTGTAAAAGAAGCAATGTTTTCTGAATTCTTTTAAATTCAGCAATCCCAGAACAATGAAAATATATGTCTTTCGAGGTTATTTGAGAGGTAATCATTCTTGAAATTGACACAAAAGATGAAGATCTTTGTTTCTTTACTGCAGGCAAAGTCTATTTTGATTCTATCGTCAAGCTTCAGTGAGAGCTGGCAATTGTTCTTCAGTACAGTATCCGCGTTAGACCATGGATGTATTTGTCATTTTCTATGTAAAATGCATATTACATTTGCAAGGAGCATAAGTCAATAAATAATACTAATGTTTTAGAACTGATTAGAGCAAGGGTAGTAATCAATTCCCCGAGGCCAAGAACAGACAGTATTGAACTCTTTTCCTACCGTATTTAGTCTTGCAATGCTTGGAAAGTGAACTAGATATTGGTGCATTTCTAGGAATGATCACTGTTTATAAAATTGTGTGTATGTGTGTTTTAAGGAAAGGCAAATAGAAAGCTTATCCATTCTGTCCCATAGTTCTCAAACCCAACTCCACAGATACTGCTTAAATTGATTTGGAAATAGGCTTCACCGATCTGAATTTTCCAAGCTCCCCAAGTGATTTTTATGTGTGGCTGAGGTTGAGAACTACTGTAGCACCCCTTCAAATTGTTGCCTTTGAATGTTTTAATTTAAGCATTAGAGCAGACATTTGGTACGTTACATTTATTCACATTTAGTATGTAATTATCCCATCTTCCTCTGAATACTTTGAGATGAAATACCATTATTTTGGAAGATTCACTGTTAGAATAAGACATGCATCATTTCCATCTGAAGCTCCCCCACGCGGGCCAGGTCTGACTTTGGGCTTAGATTTGCCCACTTGCTCAAGATCACAACTCTTACAGAAGAGTCATAATTTTTTATCGTTATGATCAGTTGCTGGGATAAACTCTTGATAAAACCCTGAGGATTAAAGGAAATAATATGAGTGAATGTTGTCATAAATCTTAGATTTAAAAGGAATTCAGCAGGACATCTAGGACAAACCTATGCACAGATCCAGTTCCTGATACGACATCCTGTGAGCTGTGCTGTGTATCTGAGGGGCATCCAGAGGTCAGAAGCGTTCCTGTCTGTACATGGGGTTGCCTTCCAACACCCCCATCCCCCGTCCTCGCCCTCTGCAGAGGCAAACTGTCATCCTCATCTACTGGGAAAATGGGAGTTCCTAAACTTGCCACTTGAAATGGAGCACAGAGCCCAAGAATTCACTGCAAAAAGCCTAAGGGTCAGAATATTGTTTAATTTTTATAAAAATCGATCCCAAGTCTTTTTGTAGCATACGTTTATCTGGGTGTGAGCTTTTTGTATCACTCACTTCCACCCAGTCAGAAACACACCATGCTGTTTTCAGAGAAACCCAACCCTCAATTTTATATTCTGATCATATTCAGTTACATTTAATTAAATCATATTAGAATGACATTAATTATTTGCTATTATTAACAGATTTTATGACCCAAAAGGAAAAAAAAGAAACAAATATAGGTAAGCATGAAATTCACTGGGCAGAAAAAAAGAACTTGGGCATCAACTATTTTTTTGGAGGTTGATTAAGAGAGAATTCTAGCATAATTTTTGTTATTGTCCACCAAAATTATTAATGCAGGAGAAATTAATTAATATGCCCATATTCTATAAATATGGCATGTTTGCGTTAAATATGATATCAAATAAAGGTAAAATTGAACTTGGAAAGTTAGAAGCAAGTAATTAAGTAATTTTAATGCTTAAATATCTTTTGGAAAAATATACAATGTATAAAAAAGTATAATAATCCAAAGTCTACAGAAATTCTGTTCTGTGATCCTGGATTTGTTTTCTTTTCTTAATATTTTATGTGTATGGAACATTATGTGTTGAGCAATTTACTTTATTAGAAGATGCTATTTCATTGTTAGTGCATTTAAATGTACATGTAAAGGTAAGGGAAATAATTTACACACATGTACCACTTTTGTGTTTCAGAAAGAATACAGAGAAATAAAAAAACTAAGTTTTTAACAGAACAATATGCTGTTCTGTAAGAGGAGTGTTGTAACAAACTAAAAGCTTCACCTGTTAAATAGTCAAAGAATTCTTCTACTCTTTCTGTTGGTGCCACATCACGTTGCTGTGACAATGGACCCTTTTGCTTTGCTGAGTTGATTAAGTCATTTTTCTTCAACTTGTATTATATTGAAGAAATTTAACATTACGTTAATGATTTTTATTCATTATTTACACATACTAAAAAGTATAATATAAAGAACTAAGAAGAATTATGATTGCTTTTGGAAGATGGCTTGCTGAAGTTATTAAGTGATAACTCTGTTTTTGAGGGCTACTTACTACTCTAACCTCTATCAGACTCTTAATACCTGCACCCCCTTTGCCTCCAGGAGGGGCAGGTGTTAGTAGCACAGACACATGACCATCTTTGTGTGTCCTATCAACGCCTCTCTTTTCTTTTTCTTTCTTTCTTTTTTTTTTTTTTTTTTTTGTAGTTTTTGGCCAGGGCCAGGTTTGAATCTACCACCTCCAGTATAAGGGGCCAGCTCCCTACTCCTTTGAGCTAGAGCCGCTGCCCCATACCTCTCTTTCTGTAACCGCCATGCAGACATGCACTTGCCTTTGGGTAGTTCCAGACTCTTCAGTTATGTATATCGGTGGTTGCCTTTCAAAGAGTTTAGGACAGTTTCTACTGATTCCTAAATGTATACATTGATATGTTTGAGACTATAACTTTCTTACTTTCACTTGAGTGACAATATGTTAATGTCTTTTACCAAACTACAGTGACATTGAAGAGTTCTTGTGCTCTTATTAATTTCCTTAATTATTGTAACACACTTCTGTAGGAAAATGAATAGGTAAATCTGTGCTTTCTCTTCGTACATGCCTTCGAAATACTGATAACCCATACTACATGAATCTGAGAGGTTCTGGTTCACTTGTTTCACTCACTCTCTTACCACTTCTACAGGCTAAAAAATAGCTTCTGCACCATCCCTCTCCCAGTTTGCCAGAATTTCCCAACAATGTACAAAATGTCAAACTCAGTGATTATTCCAAAACCCTTTCCTTATTAAGAGTGAAATGATGCATTTGAGAGTGTTATGAGTTCCTTAGAATCTTCTATTGTTCCACCCCCCCCCCCCAAAATCCCTGCATGGTTGTTGACTGATGAATGACAATGGTGCCTTTGGATTGAGGCTTCTCAGAGAACACAGGACACATTGCTCCGTGATATGTTGGCTTAAGTTTCTTTACTTTCATTGTAATTGCCAGTTACTACATTCTAAAGGATTCTTGTGATGCTTTGGCCACTGGCCCCTTGCTGAGGGGCTGAGGATGAGCGCAGTTGAGTCAGAGGCACAGAGGCCTGAAGTTTTGTCTACTGTTTACAATAACCTGTATGTAAACCTTACAATACGGTGACCCATGACCTTTTCACTACATTAACTTTAATATCCTCAAAAACAGAAATGTGTGAATATGGGGTCTCACAATTAAGTGCGTGAACTTGTCCAAGAGAAAGTGCTACAAACGTCGTGGCTGAATATCACAACAGTCACCTTCAAAGAACTCCACTTGAGAAGCTGTGCACTGATGCCAGCACCTGGTCCACCCTTTAAAGCAATCGAGGAACTCTTTTTCTGGAAGGGCCATCATAGCTGTTGCTGGATGGAGTCTGATAATTAAGTTTGCAAACTTTCTACCATCCAGTCATGTTGGTGGCACTGAACAAACAACTCAGTATGGTTTTATAACCTTGGTGTATCAGTGTCTCACAGCTGTGTTCACGCCGACCTCGGGGGTGTCTTGCTCAGTGGTGCTCATTATTATGGTTGCATGTTTTTGTGAACTGTGTAACAACTCTAAATAAGAACTTCAAAATTGCTTTGAAGGGCAGCCCAGGCACTGGTGTTGGTACACAGCTTCCCAAGGGGAGGACTTTGAAGGTGACAGTAGTGATACTCAGCATGAACTGTGTGGCACTTTTTCTAGGATGTGCTCACGAACTTAATTGTCAGACCTTGTACATGTGTGTGTTATTTAGATTATTTTTGTGGCAGATACTGTAAACATTTTAAATGCAGTAACTCATTATTATCCATTATTTGTAGATGAGAACACTGATGCCTAAAGAGGCAGTATCTACTAGGCATACAGCTGCAGCAGCAGAACTATCATATTCATAAGTAGTGTTATTAGTAGTGGCTAAAATAATGTTTAGTAACATCAGGTAGTATTTAAAGGATTTTGCATGTACTACTTTAATCCTTGAAACAAATTTATAAGACAAATTTATAAGACAATGATCCCCAATCTGTAGATAAATAAAAGGAAGCCCACAGCAGCTGTGAAGCTGGTGGTGAGCTGCAGCACTGGGACTGGAGCCCACTTAGCACTGCACAGGTGACCAGGTGCTGAACTGTGTATGATGATGCCTTCATCACGTGTGATATCCTTCCTGACATCAATTATTCATCAGTCTGACAAGATGAACAGTTAATCAATAGGAGAGATTTAAAGAAAATTTCAAAAACTTAAGTGGTAGCAAAGTAAGTGGGTTGCCCGTGTGTGTCCATGAACCAGCCTCTGTCCACCATCCCTCCACCCTCCCCTTCCCAGCCTCTCATGTCTTTAGCTCCCACATCTGAGTGAGGGCATGCGTAGTTGTCTTTCTGTACCTGGCTCATTTTGCTTGACATGGTACTATGTATGTAGAGATAACTGTACCAGGCACTTCTGGAAAAGCTGTGTTTCTTTTGTCAAAGGCAAACGAAGAAAGGATTCTTATAAAACTTGCATTTTGTGAAAGCCTAATGTGCGTTAATTAGCATTTTAAGTTAATTGATGAATAAATGAACACATTAAGTTAATGTATTAATAAATGAGTATATCAATTATGTTAATTTATGGAGAAATTTTACATTAATTAGATTAATGCTTTAATTTATACATCTATTAATTTATTACTTTTAACAATGACACAGACATAACATACTCTAATATTTAAAGATAAGGAATATGAAACATTTTAAATACATTCATAACGTCACAGAAGGACTAATAATATGGGATGAATGCTAATATGGATGATAAAAAGTAATAATGTTATTACCAATACAATAAATGACTTTACATCATATATGATTATACATGTTGAGTATGAATAATACAGGTAATATTAATACAAAATGTGACTTTAGGCTCGGTGCCTATAGCTCAACTGGCTAAGGCTCCAGCCACGTACACCTACGGTGACGGGTTCGAATCCCCAGCCCGGACCCTCCGAACAACAATGATGGCTGCAACCAAAAAATAGCCGGGCGTTGTGGCGGGCGCCTGTGGTCCCAGCTACTTGGGAGGCAGAGGCAAGAGACTCACTTGAGCCCAGGAGTTGGAGGTTGCTGTGAGCTGTAATGCCACGGCACTCTACCCAG
>CAUYTI010072484.1:0-53803 GCA_963575145.1 Galago senegalensis | reverse complement strand
AGTGCTGTGGTATCACAGCTCACAGCAACTTCAAACTCTTGGGCTTAAGCAATTCTCTTGCCTCAGCCACCCAAGTAGCTGAGACTACAGGCACCTGCCACAATGCCCGGCTATTTTTTGGTTGCAGTTGTCATTGTTGTTCAGCTGGGCCCGGCCGGGTTCAAACCTGCCAGCTTCTGTGTATGATGTGGCTGGTGCCGTAACCACTGTACTACGGGTGCCACTCTGTTTTGCTTTCTTAACTTTTTTTTTTTTAATGGTTTCACATTGATTGAGGGTACAAAGAATTAGGTTACACTGTTTACATTTGTTAGGGAAAGTCCCTCTTACAGTTGTGTCCCGTCCCCAGAGGTGTGCCAGTCACTGTGACCCCTCCATCCCCAAAACATTTAAACCACTTCATGCTTATTTATTAATTTGCCAATAGAAATTGTATTCCTTTAGGGTAGACAGTGTGGTATTGTAAAACAGGTCCTGACTCTGAGTGGCTGCATTGAGCTAATCAACCCATGTGTTATCTCATGCACTTACTATTATTATCTTCTATTTTTATTTTTTTTGCAATTTTTGGCCAGGACCAGGTTTGAACCTGCCACCTCCGGCTAATGGGGCCACAGGAACTGCCCCTCTCATGCACCTATTTTTTTAAGGAGATACACCACCAAACATCAACTGTCTCAGAGACTCCCCAGGACCCTGTATATCTTTATTAACTAACACTGATAGAAACAGACCCTGGTCCGACTCTCCACGGATCTGGGGAGCTTTTCCTGTCTACGTAACTGGGAGGTGCTGTGTCCTCACATCAGCATCTGTCCCAGTTTAGCTGCCGTTTCTGAAAAGGTCATTTTTTGGTGGTATGAAGGACATTCTCAACGTAGCTGCCAGCCACATCCATCCCCAGAACTTTCTCCTCTTCTAAACTAAGGCTCCGTCTCTGTGAAACAGCGACACCCCAGCCCCTTCCCTTTGGCAGGCACCCAGCATCCTACCTTCTGTCTCTGGGAATCTGTGACTGCAGGGATGTCACCAGAGTGACATCTCATAGGATTTGCCCTTTTGAGTCCAGTTCCTCTCACTGAGCATGCTGTCTTTCCAGGTTTGTCCATGTGGGATGGACCACATTCTGTGTGACCACTCAGCCCTGCTGGACACTTAGGCTCTTTCCCCCCTCAGCTATTGCAGATCTGGGGGCTTTGCACACGGATGCACAAATGCCTCTTAAAAACTCTGCTTTGGTTTCCTCTGGGGCATACGCTTCCCAGTGGAACGGCGGCATCCTGTGGTACTTCTGGGTTTATTTTTAGAGGTAGGAACAACCAGCCCATTTCTGCAGTGGTTTCCCCATCACACATCCCCACCAGCAGCGCCCAGAGGTTCTGACTCACCCCCCTCCTCAACACCATCTGATGATATCCATGTTGCTTTTGTTCTTTTTATTTTTAAAAAAAAAATTCTTTTATTTTTATTTTATTTTATTTTTTGCCTTTTTTGGCTGGGTCTGGGTTTGAACCCACCACCTCCGGTCTGTGGCTCACTCCTTGAGCCACAGGCCCCACCCTTGTTCTTTTTATTTAAATAGCTTTATTGAGAGGACAGCACCTGTGGCTCAAAGGAGTAGGGCACCGGGCCCATATGCAGGACGTGGCAGGTTCAAACCCAGCCCCTGCCAAAAACTGCAAAAAAATAAATAAATAAATAAAATAACCGACAGATACAAAGTGTATATAATTAACGTGCACCGGGGATGATTTGATTGATGTACAATTGTGTACCAATTCTCACAGTCAATTACCACAGCGATTAATTATCTCATATTGTTACTGTTTTCTTGTTATTATTATTATTATTATTATTATTGAGACAGAATCTTGCTCTGTATCCCTGAGTAGAGTATTGTGGCATCTCAGCTCACAGCAACCTCAGACTCCTGGGCTCAAGTGATCCTCCGGCCTCAGCCACCCCAGTAACTGAAACTACAGTCACCTGCCACAACACCGAGGCAACTTTTCTATTTTTAGTATAGACAGGTTCTTGTTCTTACTCACCCTGATCTCAAACTCTTGAGCTCAAGGGATCCACCTGCCTTGGCCTCCCAGAGTCCTGGGGTTACAGGCATGAGCCACCGTGCCCCACCATTATTTTGATACCAGCCATCGTAATGGGTATGACATGGATCAACCCCATTTCCTATGAAGTTTTTCTACTGACAGGCAGACGTTTAGCCCAAAACATTCTTCCTGGACCTCTCATCCTCCTGGCTGTCAGTAGTGGTGACTGGGGGGTTGGGGTCCCCTTCTGCCAGGTACTCCTCCGTCCCAGCTCCCAAGGACTCATCCACAGGGGAGGGGGTGTGGGGGCTGGTCCCTGTGGTCTCCCCAGTCCAGACCGTAGGGGTGAATGGGTTAATACAAAGGGACCCCAGAGTTGTGCCCCCCCTCCTGCAGAGAGCACCCTCCCCCCTGTGGTTTGGGGTTTTCCTCTGGGGCAGGAACTAAGCCACCCCTTCGTCTGATTTCTCTCTGCAAGATGCAGGCGGAACAGCTCAGAGACCTTAGGGCCCGGCCTCCCTCCATCACCACTCCTCGGGGTCCTCTCCTGGTGCCTCTCAGAAGCCCACAGTGCTGAGCAGAACCCCTCCCACAGCTGCTCCTGCCTCTGGCCCTTGGACAGTTTGTCTACCCCTGGGGGTCTCAGCAAGGAGCTGGTTTAGCTTCCATTGGGACACCTGGCAATGTCTGGGGACACCTTGGGGTGTCAGAACTGAGGGTGGAGTGTGTGTGCAGCTGGCATCTGGTGGGTAAGACCCCAGGACACTGGTCAGCAACAAGCAGTGCACTGGACACCCCACACAGAGTCCCCCAGCCCCAAATGCCAGCAGTACTAGGGCTGAGACACACTGTGTTAGCATGGGAGATTGTTTATCTATCATCTATCTATTGTTATCTATCCATCCATCCATCCATCTATATATCCATTCTATCTATCTATCCATCTGTCCATCCTATCTATCCATCCATCCATCCATCCATCCACCCATCCACTCAACCATTCATCTGTCCATCTATTAATCCACTTGCCCATCCACCCATTGTCCATCCATCTATCCATCTATCTATTGTTATCTATCCATCCATCCATCCATCTATCTATCCATTCTATCTATCTATCCATCTATCCATCCTATCTATCCATCCATCCATCCATCCATCCACCCATCCACCCATTGTCCATCTATCTATCCATTCTATCTATCTATCCAGCTATCCATCCCATCCATCCATCCATCTATCTATCCATTCTATCTATCCATCTATCCATCCCATCCATCCATCCTATCCATCCATCCATCCATCCATCCACCCATCCACTCAACCATTCATCTGTCCATCTATTAATCCACTTGCCCATCCACCCATTGTCCATCCATCTATCCATCTATCTATCCATTCTAACTATCTATCCATCTATCCATCCCATCCATCCTATCCATCCATCCATCCATCCATCCATCCATCCACATATCCATCCATCCACCCATCCACTCAACCATTCATCTGTCCATCTATTCATCCACTCACCCATCCACCCATCATCCATCCATCTATCCATCCATCCACCCATCCATCTACCAATCCATCCACCCACATATCCATCCATCCACCCATCCACTCAACCATTCATCTGTCCATCCATTCATCCACTCACCCATCCATCCACTCACCCACCCATCTATTAATTCATCCATCCACCCACCCACCATCCAAATGTGAATACACCCATCACCCATCCATCTACCTACACCTTCATCCATCCGCCCACCCATTCATTCATCTATACATTCATCCATCCATTCATCCACCCACCTACCCATCCATCCATCCATCTAGCCATCCACCCACTTGTGCACTCACCACCCATCCCCACTGTCTGTGTGACTCAACACGAAATAAATAACACCTACTCGGGCCATATTGCATTGAATTGAAAGTCCCAGGGAGGCTAACACACCAAGCCCTCTGCCCAGAGAGACAAGGGTACAGCCTGTCCCAATGTTCCTCGCAGGCTTTCAGTGAAGTCAGGCATGAGAAAAAACAGCCCAGTGGGAAGTGTCAAAGAGAGAGCAAAGGTCACAAAGCAAAGAGTTTATCTTTAACTGCATGGTTGAACTCAGCACTTTCTGTTCACCACACTTCTGTCTCCTTCCTTCCTTCCCTCCCTCCCTCCATCCCTCTCTTCCTCCTCTCCTCTCCTCTCTTCTCCTTTTCTCTCTCTCTCTCTCTCTCTCTCTTTCCTCTTAGACAGAGTCTCACTCAGTCACCCTCGGTAGAGTGCTGTGGCATCACAGCTCACACCAACCTCAAATTCTTGGGCTCAAGTGATCCTCTTGCCTCAGCCTCCCGAGTAGCTGCAACTACAGGTGCCCACCACAATGCCCGGCTATTTTAGAGATGGAGTCTTGCTCTTGCTCAGGCTGGTCTCGAACTTCCGAGCTCAGTATCTTGACTTTTTCTAATCACTGCTAACCATGACATAGGGAGAGTGTGCTGTGTCTGGTGAGGCCTGTTTTCAGTACTCAGGGCCAGCAGTGATGCTTGGCTTTTGTCCCAGATCACTCTGTCCCTAGTGCCTGGCACTTTTAACCCTGTGCTATATCCTACACCCCATGGACTCAGAATAGATATTACCTCCTTCCACATGGAGCCTCAGTGTCCAGACGCTTGGTCATATACAGAGATCTAGATTCCAGCCCCCCCACTGGTGGCTGAAATGCATACTGCATGTCCTAAAGCCCCCTGTCCCCCCATCACAGTGTCCAGCAGCCAAAGCCCCCCAGACAGACAAAGACACTCTTGCCAGTGAGAACATTCCAGGTATCTTAAGATCATCTTCCAGGAACCAAGGGTGAAGGGAGACTGCTCTTTCAGAATGACTAAATTGTTGGGGGTTTTGCTTAGTATCTAATGATTCCCCCCCTTTTTTTAAATGTTGGGGATTCCTTGAGGGTACAGAAACCAGGTTACACTGATTGCTTTTGTTAGATAAAGTCCCTCTTACAATCGTGTCTTGCCCCCAAAAGTTGTGGCACACACCAAGATCCCACCTCCCTCCCTCTTTTTTTCTCTCTCTGCTCCTCCTTTCCCCCACCTCTCCCTCCTTCTTTCTCTCTCTGCTCTTCCTTCCCTCACCCCCACCATGTCATTAATTGTCCTCATATCACAATTGAGTACATAGGATTCATGCTTCTCCATTCTCATAATGCTTTACCAAGAATAATGTGTTCCACATCCATCCAGGTTAATACAAAGGCTGTAAAGTCTCCATCTTTTTTAATGGCTTAATAGGATTCCATGGTGTACATATACCACAGCTTGTTAATCCATTCCTGGACTGGTGGGCATTTAGGCTGTTTCCACATTTTGGTAATTGTAAATTGAGATGCAATAAACAGTCTAGTGCAAGCGTCTCTGTGGTAAAAGGATTTTTTTTCTTCTGGATAGATGCCCAGTAATGGGACTGCAGGATCAAATGGTTTTTTATTTCTATTTTTATTTTTTATGAGACCAGGTCTCACACTGTCATCCTGAGTTGAGTGCCGTGGCATCATCACAGCTCATGGCAACCTTAAACTCTTGGGCTAGAGTGACCCTCTTGCCACAGCCTCCCAGGTAGCTGGGACTACAGGCACCTGCCACAATGCCCTGCTAATTTTTCTATTTTTAGTAGAGATGGGGTCTCACTCTTGCTCAGGCTGGTCTCAAACTCCTGAGCTCAAGCAATCCACCTGTCCCAGCCTCCCAGAGTGCTGGGATTATAGGGCCTCGGCATTGTGCCCGGATGGGAATAGCTAAAACTTTGCTGTACAAAAACAAACACAAAATTGCTTCAAGTGATGAGAAGCACTTTGAAGGCAGATTCAAAATGTGCTGTAAAGAATAACTTGGGGAAGAATGGGGCGGCCTCCGCAGGAGGACAGAGAGGGGGCATTACAGGCAGGACATGGGGGGATTTCTGCAGGAGGAAGGTGAGGGGAGGCTGGCATTTGTTGCACAGTAACAAGTCCCACACTAGCCAGGGCTGACCATGTTTCACATCCATGTTTCACATGTTTTCCAGGGGAGAGAGAGATCATAAAAACCTCCCACCCGGTGCCCTAGAAGAATGGAAATTCTGATACCATGTTTCCCTGAAAATAAGACACTGTCTTATATTTATTTTTTCTCAAGAAGACACACTAGGGCTTATTTTCAGGGGATGTCTTCCTCTCCCGAAGTGTGGTGTAGCTCTGCAGATATGCTGCATAGCCACGCCCA
The DNA here is from genome assembly GCA_963575145.1 of Galago senegalensis. Classification (NCBI taxonomy): domain Eukaryota; kingdom Metazoa; phylum Chordata; class Mammalia; order Primates; family Galagidae; genus Galago; species Galago senegalensis. Next base: position 47,489 of record CAUYTI010072484.1, on the reverse strand, counting down.
CAATCTGCATAGCCACACCCATAATCTGCATAGCCACACCCATCACTGGGTCTTATTATGGGGTGGGGCTTATATTTAACAAATGCATAGAAATCCTGCTACTGCTTATTTTGGGAGTAGGTTTTATTTTGGGGTAGGTCTTATTTTGGGGGAAGCATGGTAGCTGTAGATGTGCCTCTGTCCCACACACCAGCTCTGAGTGTTCAGTAGAGCCTCTGGTCCCATCTCACTAAGCAAGTTCACTTGTATCTCTCCCTTCCAGAGAGAAATAGTCTTTCCTGGAGCTGAATGTTGAGTGCCCTCCACTGGTTCAAAGACGGAAAGTCTATTTTCAGCAAGGCTGCCCTGTCAACATGGATAAAGTCTGTGTGTGCTGTGCTGACGTTACAGTGATGAGTCAACGGTATTCCTTAATTCTCTTCCCCCAAATTCAGCATACTTAGCCAGGGAGTTTTCTTGTTTTGTTTTGTTTTGACACAGAATCTCACTATGTCGCCCTGGGTAGAGTTGCTGTGGCGTCACAGCTCACAGCAACCTCAAACTCTCAGGCTTAAGCGATTCTCTTGCCTCAGTCCCCCAGGTAGCTGGGACTACGAGCGCCCGCCACAACACCCTGCTATTTTTTGTTGCAGTTGTCATTATTGTTTAGCTGGCCCAGGCCAGGTTCAAACCTGCCAGCCTTGGTGCATATAGCTGGTGCCTTAACCAGTGTGCTACGGGCACCAAGCCAAGCAGGGGATTTTTTAAAATTTATTTTTTTAAAATTTCAGATTAATATGAGGGCCCAAAGAATTAGGTTACAATGTGTGCACTGTTAGGTAAGTTTTCTGTTATAGCTATGTCCTGTCCCCAGGAGGTGTGCCATATCCCCTTTTCATTATTATTATTTTTGTTTGAAATAGAGTCTCCCTCTGTCATCCAGGCTTGACTGTTGTGGCATCATCATAGCTCACAGCAACCTCAAATTCCTGGGCTCAAGTGATCCTCTTGCTTCAGCCTTCCAAGCAACTGGGACTACAGGTGTCTGACGCAAGACCTGGCTAATATTTTTTTTTCTATTTTTAGTAGAGACGGGGTCTCACTCTTGCTCAGGCTGGTCTCCAACTCCTGAGCCCAAGCAATCCACCTGCCTCGGCTTCCCGGAGTGCTGGGATTACAGGTGTGAGCTATCGTGCCCGGCCAGGGGATTCTCCTTCTTTCTTTTTTATTTTGTTTTATATTCTTTTGGTGCCGTGACTTGGATGCGAACTGAGGGGATTCTCTTTCTGAGTGTGCCAGCATCACCTCTGCAGGTGTTTGGGAGGCTCTGTGTTTATGGAGAGAGGACGTAGACGGCAGTGCCTGTGGTTCACTCTGGGAGACTTCACTGCTTTGCTTCACTGCACTGTAAAATCATCATCATCACATTTCCCCTTCCAAGGGGCAGTGTCAGAAGCAAGCATCCAGGAAGACCAGAGTGTGCACCTGCCTTCTTCCTGCTTCTAAACAGGTGCAGTCAGCCGGGAACCAATTCTACAGCCACCCACTTTACAAGCGTTGTGAACAAACCCTGCTCTCCCAGTGCTCCCATCAGCAAAGCATCCCTGAAAATATTTCCCTTTGTTCTCTGCTGATGAAATACAGAGACTCAAAGGCGATTCCCTCAAACGTCCCATCAACTAGCTCCCAAAATACCAAATCAGCTGGAAAAAATACAACCTGGATATTGCGGGACCGTCAAAAGCTGGAGAGGCAGATGAAACTGAATGTCAGACTTTGCACCAGCCCAGAGCTTTGCCCTTTGCCCCCTGCTGAGTCCAGCCTGCTGGTGAGTGAGTGATGTCACTGACCTTCTCTGCCTTCCTAAGGCCTGCACAAAGGACAGGGGACACTGCTGGTGTCACTTGACGTCTGGAGGTTGCAACTCAGATCCCCAGAACTGGAGGGCTGACAAGGACAGGGGTTTGTCCCCTCCTAGTCCGGGAGACCAGGAGTCTGAGGTGCAGGTGTCTCAGGGCTGCTCCCTCCACAGGCCCCAGGGGAGGCTCCTTCCTGCCTCTCCCAGCTCCTGGGGGCTCCAGGCGTCCCTGGGCTTGTGGCCACATCACTCCACTCTCTGCCTGTGTCTCCATGTGGCTTCTTCTCTGTGTCTGTGTCTCCTCTGCTGTCTTATAGGAGGATACCTGTCACTGGGTTTAGGGCCCTCTCTAATCCAGTATGGTCTCATCTTGAGATGCCTCACTAATCACATTTGCAGAGACCCTATTGCCAAATTACATTCTATCCATAGGTTCTGGGTGACATGGGCATGTGTTTGGGGGTCACTACTCAACCCTTTACAAATGTATTCAGTTCCTTCTGGAGGCCCCAGGGGAGGCTCCCTTCTGCCTCTCCCAGCTCCTGGGGGCTCCAGGTGTCCCTGGGTTTGTGGCCACATCCCTCCAGTCTCTGCCTTCATCTCTACGTGGCTCCTTTGTGTGTGTGTCTTCTCTGCTGTCTCTCAGGAAGCCACCTGTCACTGGACTTAGGGCCCACCTTCTCCATGATGACATCATCTTAACTATTTACATCTGCAAAGACCCTATTTAAAAATAAAGTCACTTGGTGAAGGTCCTGGTGGCCAGTGGTGGGGAGGGGACATGGTTTGAAAGTCTGCAGTTGGTCATTGGAGAAGTTTCTGTCCATGCTCTCATGGAGACAAGTGCCTCTCAGAGCAGCACGGGGTGGGAGGAGGGGATGGTCATTTTGTGCCCTGTCCTGGGCAACTGTCTCCCTGATGCTCCAAGGAGTAGCTGTTCTAGGAGCTAGTGGGCAGACAGATGCCAGCCCCTGCCTGGTCCTTACTGCCTCCCAACAGTCCCCTGGCCCGTTCCCCGCAGCTGCATCCTGTGCCTTCACCCTATGACAATTATTCACATAGCATCAGCCTCTGTGTTTCTAAACAGTTCAGCAAGGACAGCAAACGGGCCCTTGTTCCATTTCACAGAAGAGCGGAGTCCCTTGCCTCTAAACAACAGAGTGGGGATCTCCGCCCAAGTTCCACCTTGCACCACCACCCACTGTGGTCTTCCCGCCACGCAGCCTGAGGAACCCTGACGTCACATAGGGTGTGACTCCTTTCAACCTGACAGGTGTCCTCACAAGAAAAGAAGAGGCACACAGACTCACAAAGAAGGGAAGGCCAGATACAAACACAGACTCACGGAGGGAAGCCGGCTGTGTGGGTGGAGGCAGAGAGCAGGCTGAGGCGTCTGCAAGCTGAGGAAAGCTAAGGTACATGGTCCCAATTGTTTTCCAGTGTCTGCAACAGAAGCCAACGCTGCTGAGGCCTTGATTTTGCACCTGTTATCTCCAGAACGGTGAGAGGATGAAGCTGTGTTATGTCAGCCTCCCAGTTTCTTGTTTTGTGTCCCTCGAGATAGGCCTGGGACACGGTCACAGTAGGGATGATAACAAGCTCTGTTCCTTGAAGGACAGAAAGGAAAGGGGATTTTGTGTTGATGACAGGCATGACATTCTGCCCAGGAGCTCTGACCATTAACTTTGCAAATTCATCCTAAAAAAAAAGTGCTACGTTGCTGAACATCACCATGGTTGCCCTTTAAAGCTTTTTGAACTTTCTCTAGAATGACTTCTCTAACTTAATTGTCTGACCTCACATGATGACGGCTCCGATGGTCATTCCAGAAAAAGAGTTCTGAAATTGCTTTGAAGGGTGGACTAGGGGCTGGCGTCTGTGCACAGCTTCCCAAGGGGAGCGCCTGGAATGTGACTGCACTGATATTCAGCAATGAAGCCCCGTTTCCTAACATGAGTTTCTAAACTTAATGTTCTGACTGTGTAATTTTCTGCCAGGTGTTATCACTTATACCTTTCTGTAAAACAAAGAACTATAAACCCGTCGCTGTAAACGACACTATTTCTGTAAGTCTCAAGTCTCCAGATAGAAATTAGCTGGGTTTTTGTACAGAGTCTCACTTTATTGCCCTCAGTAAAGTGCTGTGGCCTCACAGAGCTCACAGCAACCTCCAACTCCTGGGCTTAGGCAATTCTCTTGGCTCAGCCTCCCAAGTAGCTGGGGCTACAGTCACCGGCTCCAACACCCGGCTATTTTTGTTGTTGTTGTTGTTGTTATTGAAGTTTGTCTGGAGTTGGGTTTGAACCTGCCACCTTCCATATATAGGGCCGGCACCCTACCCACTGAGCCAGAGGTGCCGCCCCCAGAAGTTAGCTGGTTTCACTTTAGCAACAACCGAAGTGTTGGCTGAGGCTGTGATCTTGTCTGAGCCTTGGGGATGTCTTTGAAACTCCTTGGTTGTTGGAAGAATTCAGTCCCACGTGGCTGAAGAATTCAGGATATCCAGTCTCCTCAGAGCAGCCTTCTCTGTAAAGCTGTTTGCTCCTTCTAGGCCAAAAGGAAGTGTGTCACTTGAAACCTACTGACATCTTTTACTATTATTATTATTAAATCATAGCTGTGTACATTAATGCAATCATAGGGTACAATATCCTGGTTTTATATACAATTTGAAATGTTTTCATCAAACTGGTTAACAAAGCCTTCATGGCATTTTCTTAATTATCGTGTTAAGACATTTATATTCTACCCAGCCGTCCTCAAACTACGGCCCCTGAGCCATATGCAGCCTGCCGAGGACATTTATCTGGCCCACCGGGTGTTTTTGCCACCACTGCCTGTCCTGCTTAGCAGCCAACTCGTCCTAGGGCCTGCAGTCCAGCCCTCCAACGGTCTGAGGGACAGTGAACTGGCCCCCTGTTTAAAAAGTTTGAGGACCCTTGTTACACCTACTAAATTTTACATGTACCCTTGTAAGACCTTTCTGACATCTTAACTCTGACTTCTGATGAGGCAGAGCCATCCAGAATCATCTGTTTAATTACTTAAAGGCAACTGTTTAGAAACCTTGACTACACATGTAAGTCTGTGCACACTGAAACAGCATCACAGAACTGGCATCCCATCACATCCACATTTCTCTGCCATACTCAGTGGGAGTTGGACACACCAAAAAATTATGCCAGCCTTGCTAAGACGCAGTATTTCAGCTAAAGATGCCAGAGAACTTTGTTTTTCTATTTCTGAGGAAGAGACATATTTTCTGCAAACATTTACAAGAATCTTCTTTGATCATTTCCCAAATCATTTTAATCATCTCTTGGTGCTCGTTGGCTCTGAAGGAGTGAATATCTTGCTCCTTAATTTGCTTTGCAAATACTTCAGGGAGCTGAGTGGAAGAGTAGTTTCCAAATTTAACAGCTCCCAGAGGAAGGAGGTGGGGCATATGACACACCCGTGATATGCAAAGTGGGATTTGGGAGAAAATTTTAAACAGAATCCCAAACCCCTCTAAGCAAAATGAAACGGAACTTGAAGACAGCAAAGATAAATTATAATACACAAAGATATATAATAATATATCCCACCTACAAAGATACAGTATATGCCACTGAGAAGCCTGCCTGGGTGCAAATAATGGGGTCCCTGGCCTCTCCTTTGCTGCCCTTGTCAAGTAGAGAATTACTGATCATATTTGCCCTTTCAAGACAATAAAATCTCCACAGAGCAAACAATCACGAAATACCTTAGACTTTAGAATTTATAAACAAATTTATTTCTTGCAGTTATTGATGTTGGCTACTCCAAGATCGAGGCTGCTCATTCGAGGTGCTGTGTTGCTGGGTCCCCACATGAGCAATGGGCAAAAAGGGAAATAGAGACTCCCTGAATCCTTTCACAAGGCCACTAATTCCATTCCTGACAGAATCAGCAGCTGAAACATCCCCCCACAATACTCCTGCACTGGGGATTAAGTTTCAACAGGAATCCAGGAAAGACACAGACTCAAACCACAGACACTCTCTCTCTCAACCCAGCCCCCTCCGAAGCTAATGCTTTGGTACTAAGACAGGAACCACGGAAGGTGCGTGTCCTTATTCTTTGACCCTGGATTTCCAGTCTGGGGACTTGTCACATACTTAGGGCGTCAGATGCTAGGTCTTGCATACTGTTGAAACTTAATCTATTTCAAAATTACACTATGTGACGACATCAAACAATGAATAATTAAGGAGTGATTTATAACATTACGTAATTTTATCATTATATCGTAGGATTAATATTTGTATGTTATGTATATGTAATTATATTGAGTAAGTACAGTGCATACAATTTATAAGTGCATTGCAGAATTACACTCCGGGATCTATTACATTTTAGATTTATACTGTAATTTATGATTTTGTGAGTATAATGCTAATTTAGACGCCAGCAACAGGCCTCACTCCTGTTTCAGGGCGTCTGAAGGGAGAGGACACCTCACCTCTGGCCCCAGGAGCGGCACCTGGGCACCTGCAGACAGGTGGCAGTGTGGGGAGGAGGGGGGGCCCCGGGCCGGCTCGCGCACGCGCAGTGAACACCCCAAGGCCTCCCGGAAGTCCCTCCTCCCCAGGGGCGGGCCCGGGCCCGGAGGAGAAACCCGGAGGCGCCGCGCGGCGGCTTCCGCAGGGCCGCGCGGCGGAAACGGAAATGCGTCACAGGGGGCGGACGACGGCAGTGGCAGCGGCTGAGGGCGGCGGCGGGGGCGCCTCCGGGGGTCGGCGGCGGCGCCGGGCGGGGAGGCGGCGCCGGCCCGGGGGTCGGCGGGACACGGCGGGAGCGAGGGCCAGCGGTAGCGGCGGCCTGGGACGCAGGCAGAGCCCCGCGCCGGTGAGCGCCGCCCCCGCGCCGGACGGGCCGGGCCTGGCGGCCGCCCGCGACTGCCCCCCTCCCCCCGCGGGGCCGAGCCCGGCCGGGATCAAGTCGGGGTCCGGAGGTCGTGTGGAGGTCGTGGGGGGCCCGGAGGACGTGTGGGGGGCCCAAGGGTCGGGTGAAGGGCTGAGGGTGGGAACCTGGGGGGCGTAGGGGTCTTGGGGGTTAGGGGCCTCGGGTGTCGGGGGTCGGCTTGGAGCCGGGGAGTGAGGGGGGTACAGGGGCGAGTGGCCCGGGCGGGGGGGTCAGAGGGGCTGTGACTGAACCGTACCGAATCTTGGGTTACCGGCTCTTGGTGTACGAGGTAGGGGGTCCTGGGAATGTCTGGGCCGCAAGGGGGCGCCCCAGGGCCGCGGGGCTGTTGGGGATGCGGCAGTGGGGGTATCCTCACCACTTGCCAGGGGTGGTTCCTGGGGTCTTGGAGGCACTTGGCCAGGACAGGGTTGCCAGGGTGATGGGGTTGCTGGGGCCACAGAGCACCTGGCCATGCGAAGTCGGTGTTAGTGCTAGGGCAGTAAGTGTACCCGCGTGGGGGTGGTCCTTGGGGTTTGGGGGCACCTGGCCAGACTGGGTTGCTGGGGCCACAGGGCACCTGGGGATGGGAGGTCGGGCTGTTAGGCCTAGGGCAGCAGTGTACCCGGGTGGGGGGTGGTCCCTGGGGGTCTGGGGGCACCTGGCCAGCACAGGGTTACTGGGGCAGTGGGGTTGCTGGGATCAGCCTGGTGTGCCTGGCAGGTGGTGAGGTTCCCTGGGGTCTGGCTGCTCCTGCTCCCAGTGCAGTCTGGGTCCTGGAGGAGCATTCACTGGCCAACTTGTGCCCCGCCCCCCCCTCCCATGTTCCCCTTCCTGGCCTGGCCAGGAAGCCTCTAAGTCTTGGTGGTGATGGGCATCAGGGTTCAGCCTAGAGATAGCTACCTCTGTTGTTGTTTGGGTTTCTGTGGGTCAAGCTTATCCTTCTGGAACTTGGCCCTGGGGGAAGTACTAACCTGTCAAACCAGTAGGTAGGAGTGGGGGTCAAGAAGGTGGGTGGAGGAACATGGCACAGATGGTTCTAGGCCTTGGGTCTTACTTGTTTTTAAAAGGCTATTGAGCTTTTTGACTTCACGTTGGTTGAAGAGAGGATACATCTGTCCATGGTGGAGGTTGTTGAAAGTCAATCTTTTGCTTAGTTTTTTTGGCCTGAGACTTCCTTCCAGTTTTGTCAGTGCAAATGCAAAGGCTTCTTTGGCTGAACCTTTCCAGATGCCTGGGGCTGAACTCTCTTGGCCCCTCCTCTTCCATAGAGCTGGTCATTTGAAGCTTGCTCTGACCTCCTGCTCCAGAGGTTAAGGATCTGGGTGTGATATTGGGTGTAAGGCAGCCTTGACAGGTGTTGATGCTCACCTGTTTGTGAATGCCTTTTGTCAACCCAGTTGTTTCCCCTTTTGTGTAGTCTTCATGATCGATGTGGCCTTTGACAAGCTAGAGACCAAGAGACGCTTGTCCCTCTGACACTGTGGACACAGGCTTGTTCCTCCTCACACCAGGGCCTCTCCTGACTGTCTCCATCCTGTGTTTCAGGCCCAAGGTCCCGGCTATGGCAGCGGCTACCATTGTGCACGACACGTCTGAGGCCGTGGAGCTCTGCCCCTCGTATGGCTTGTACCTCAAGCCCATCACCAAGATGACCATCAGCGTGGCCCTGCCACAGCTGAAGCAGCCGGGCAAATCCATCTCCAACTGGGAGGTGATGGAGCGTCTGAAGAGCATGGTGCACAACCACCAGTTCTCCACCCTGCGCATCTCCAAGAGCACCATGGACTTCATCCGCTTTGAGGGCGAGGTGGAGAACAAGAGCCTGGTCAAGTCGTTCCTGGCTTGCCTAGACGGCAAGACCATCAAGCTCAGCGGCTTCTCCGACATCCTGAAGGTGCGTGCCGCCGAGTTCAAGATTGACTTCCCCACGCGGCACGACTGGGACTCCTTCTTCCGTGATGCCAAGGACATGAACGAGACCCTGCCGGGGGAGAGGCCAGACACCATCCACCTAGAGGGGCTGCCCTGCAAGTGGTTCTCTCTCAAGGAGTCAGGCTCAGAGAAGCCCAGTGAGGAGGTCCTTGTGAAGGTGTTTGAGAAGTTTGGGGAGATCCGGAACGTGGACATCCCCATGTTGGACCCCTACCGGGAGGAGATGACTGGCCGGAACTTCCACACGTTCAGTTTCGGGGGACACTTGAACTTCGAGGCCTATGTCCAGTACCGCGAGTACGTGGGCTTCATCCAAGCCATGAGTGCTCTGCGTGGCATGAAGCTCATGTACAAGGGCGAGGATGGCAAGGCTGTGGCCTGCAACATCAAGGTGAGCCGGGACTTGGCCAGGGGCGTGGCCTTGGGGACTCCTCCATAAGTCAAGTCACAGTGGTGCAGTGCTTGGTAGCGTTTCACATGCATGTCATCGGTGTGCAGACGCATGAGGGCCACGCTTTGGCTTTTTAATTCCGTGTGTTGAGGGAAACAGAATAGCCATGCGTTTTGAAGTAGGTGACGTGGGCCATCAGGGGTGCTGGGACAGGGACTTTATGTCCTGGGATGTTCCTTTAAACTAGGGTTCAAGGCTCCCGGCTCTGCCTTTCTTGACTTGCACTGCAATTAAGCGGCCTCATGCAGGGGGGTGGTGGCCAGGAAGATGGCTGGCCCTCCTGCCTTTGTGGGCCTGGCCCTGTGCTGGCCTGCATGGAGGCAGTGGTCAGAGGGAAGGCTGGAGGATGTGTGTGGGGACAGTCATTCACTTTTTCTTCAGTGGTGAAGGCAAGTTATGTGGCAGTGGCAGTTTGTGTTCTTTTGAGCCTCACTTTGTGGGATGAGCTGAGTCTGGAGCCCCTGCGCTCACCCACTGACTTCAGGCTGGTCTGTTTGACTCCTGGGTCAGGGTCCCCAGCGAGTGTGCTCCTGCCCCTGGGAGTGGGGCAGGTTGTCTGTCAGAGGCAACTACCTGGGGGAACAAAGCCAGCAGGTGCTGTGCTGTCTAGGGAGCCTTGGGGGATGCCAGTTCACACTGCTTTTTGCTTTTAAAGGTTTCTTTTGATTCAACCAAACACCTGAGTGATGCTTCCATTAAAAAGCGGCAGCTGGAGAGGCAGAAGCTTCAGGAGCTGGAGCAGCAGAGGGAGGAGCAGAAACGCAGAGAGAAGGAGGCGGAGGAGAGGCAGCGAGCAGAGGAGAGGTGCGTGCTGCAGGGGAAGGTAGGGGGTGGAGGAGCGGTGGGGGGGTGCCTGATGTGGAGGAGAGGTGGCAGATGGGCAGAGGAGAGGTGCGTGCTGTGGGAAAGGCCGCAGGTAGGGGAGAGGTATGTGCTTCAGAGGCTTAGGTTGGCCTGACACTTGCATGCATGTGTGCAGGTTGTGCGTGAGTGTGCATGTACCTGTGTGTGCGTGTCTCTCCATGTGCGTGTCTCTAAGTGTGATTAGGTGTGTGTGTGCTCTTGTGTGTTCTCTTACATGTACGTGCACGTGTGCGTGAATGTGTGCGTGCACACACATACCTCTGTGCACGTGCTGGGTGGTTTCCTGACACTGCAGAAAGCATGTCCTTCTGCTTGACCACATCTGGTTCTGACGCTGCTTGTGACTGAGTGTCACACCTTCCCTTCGAAGCCACCTCCTTTTTCTGCACAGGTCACATTTCTGCGGAAGTGAGTGGGATGTCTGAACTGTGTGCAATTTTGCGTTCAGGTTGAAGCTGCAGGTACAAAATGAAGTGGAGAATTGATGATGTCCAAATTTAAAAAAAGAAAGCAACAAACACCCCACTTTCTTTAAGAGCCCTCCGAGCGATGGTGCCTGTCGCTGCCGTTGAGCTGTAAATGCAGACTGAGGGCACTCTCTCCTCTGGTCTTTTTTTTTTGCCCTTGTGAGGGTGATCAGAGGAGCCCTGTGACATGCCTTCTGTACAGAGGAACTCTCCCTATCCCGTCCCTGGAGGCTTGTGTTTCATTCCAGCATGTCCATGTATGTGTGTGTCTCCTGTTTTCTGTTGCCATTCTCTCTGCTGAACACAGTCGGGGGCATGTGGCAAGTCCCACAGCTTTTGGTGGGATGCTTTGCTGATCTGTTTGCAGGTGGGGCACTTGATTTCCTCCCCTCACTGCTGGGCACGGTGCGTGTGTGACTGTTCCTGCATCTTGCTACTTTGCTCTTTGCACTGGGGCCTGGGACCTGAGAGGGTGGGTGGTGGGCCCAGGCCAAGTGCTGTTCTTCACACACCTACGTTGTGGTCCCCAGGATGATTTGGGCTGTCAGCCCAGGGTCTGGACGCAGGCTTGGTAGGACACCCTGTGCCAGGGTGTGGCTGTAGGGGGCAGGTAGGAGGGTCCCCGATGGGCAACCTCAAGAGCTGAGGCAGACAGTCCAAAGGGCAGGACCCCTCCCACCCCCCCCCAAGATGGAATGTGTGTATTGTGTAACCGTCCCTGGATAGTGGCTTTGGAGGGGAAGTTTCAGAGTCCTCAGTGCCTGGTGCTGTCTGGCAGAACCAGGCAAATGGTGGCAGAAGGTCAGCTGTGGAGATGTGTCCAGTGTGGGGACACAGCCCTGGGGTTGCTGATATGCAGGGACCAGGACAGGATGATGGCAGGTAGAGGATGGGACTGTCCCTGGGCAACACAGGTGTCTGCTGTGGTCTCAGGGGGAATGGGGTGGGGTGGGACTGGCCCTGGATGGCAGCCCAGGTGTCTGTAGTGGGGGGTACAGACTTGCTCCGAACCTCCTGGGGCCGCTGTACTTCTGTGCTGGGGGGCGGGCGGGGGCTATGCGTCTGGCAGCCTTCCTGTGGGAGGTGGTGTGCACCAGGTTTTTGAGGTGTGACAGGTGATAGGGCATCATGGGTGGCCACTGTGCTCTTGAAGGTGACCAGACTAGGGGTTTCAGTGGAGCCCTGCCAAGGGGCAGAGTCACAGGGGCTACTTTGCTCACAGTACCCATGTGAGGACGTGGGGTGCCAACACCTCCTAGTGCAATAAAACCATGGTCTGTGCCCCTCATGGGACCTTCACCCTCACCAGGGGTTGCTCTCAGTGCCATCCCCAGCTGGGCGTCCGCTGTCCTTGAGTAGGAGTGTTGGGTGCTGTGGTCCTTTTCTCTGCCTAGGCAGCAGAGGCCCTGGCTTCTGAGCTGCCTAGTGAGTGTGGCTTTGGCTTTTTACTGTGTCATTGGTGGTTTGAATACATTTTAAAGATGCAGGATAGTATGGGTGGGCTGGGCCAGCTCCTGTTATCCTAAGCTCTTGGGGCTGTGCCTGTCCTGTGGCACACAGGACTCCACTCCCCCTAGGAAGAGTGTTAGGGGCCGAGTGATCTAGGTGTGGCATGGATTTGTTTTAAAGACAAGTTATCATCTGCCAGCATCTTCTTGTGATCTCACAGGGTCCCTAAGAGTGGGACCTCACGGGTGCCCTTTGATCCTAGTCCCCACCATTTTGGGCAGAAGCAGCTTTCGTAGCATATGTGAGCTGCTGCTGGGCCATCTCCGTGCTGGGCAGAGTTGGAGTAGGGCCCCCCGGGTGGCATGAGGGACTGCGTCTGGTGCCTGTGTTTAGACACGGGGTAGTAGAGTGGGAAGGCCCCCCGTAGGCTGTGTGAGTGCGTTTACCACTCTGGTTGTGGAGGTCTGCTCACTGTCCAAAGCCCCACTCACAGCCCTATGGTCAAGACTCCTGCAAGGTGTCCACGTGCCCCATGCTGTTGGCCTCCCCTCCCGGGGGCAGTTGGGACTGTCAGTTTTCTGTTCCTGTGGCTTTGCCTTTTCTAGAATTTTGCAGAGAAGTGTCCTGTACGGTACGTGGTCTGTGTGTGGTGCTCCCTCAGCAAGGTCCCTGTGGGCTCCTACCTGGCTGTGCGCATTTCTGTTTCCTTCTTTCCCCCACTGCCCGTGGTTTTCCGTGGTGCCGTAACTTCTCTGCAGATGACACTGCCAGTGGGAGCCTCCTGCCCACATGGGCATGTCCAGGGCCTTCACTGTGGCTTTAGGAGTTGCCCTTCTGCCCTGATGGCCCTGCAGGGTGCTCAGTGGTCTCCCATGAGCATGTGTGGTACAGCCCAGTGCCTTGTGGCAATTCTGTACCCTCTTTGTCCTCCTGAGATGTGTGTTCACCATTGGGCACCTGCCTTTCCTCTGTGGTGGCTGCAGTTGCCATGCCTCAAGGACGGTCGCATGTCCTGTGGTGTGGTGGGCACTCCTTATCTCCCTGTCGCCTGGGCTGTGTCTCCTTCAGGCTTCTGGTGTGGGCAGGTTCATTGTCACTCTGTGGTTCTGGGGTTGGGTCAGGCTCTGCAAGATTGCAGTGGAGGCCCCTGCCTCCCCTGCTGCGCACCCCACGTGCCCCTTTCACCCACCTGATGTCTATTCCGGGTGGAGACTTAAGGTGGTTGATGGTTCCCATGGTGGGTCCTCCCCACTTGCTCAGATCTGCCTCGTGGTGTGCTGGACGCCTGCCCATGGTGCATCCCCTTTGATGAAGCCCCATGTCCTGCACAGGAAACAGAAGGAGCTGGAGGAGCAGGAACGGGAGCGGAAGCGGGAGGAGAAGCTGCGGAAGAGGGAGCAGAAGCAGCGGGACCGGGAGCTGCGCCGCAGCCAGCGCAGGCTAGAGAAGCTGCAGGCCGAGGAGCTGCTGCAGCAGAAGATCCGGCTGGAGGAGCGGAAGCTGCTGCTGGCCCAGCGCAACCTGCAGTCCATCCGGCTGGTGGCCGCGCTGCTCAGCAGGGCCAAGGTACCCATGGCAGGGGTCACTGGGCTAGTGGCCGGGCTGCTTATCTGGGCTGAGGTATACGTGAGGGGACATAGAGCCCTGGGCTGCTCAGCAGGGTCAGCTGGGGGTGGTGAGGGGTTTCTGCAGCTGGGCGCCGGCCTTCCAGGCAGCTGGGTGTGTTCTTCTGACACATGGGCAGTGTTGGGGTCTGTCCCTGGGTGGTGGCAGCTGGACTGGCTGGAGGACGAGTTCTGTCCCTCGAGTGCTGGATAGTGTCCTGCTTGTTCCAGGTCTGAACACTGTGCCTGCCTTCCACAAAGCTGGCGAAAGTCAGGCTCAGCCTTGTAGGGCTCAGGCCCCTGGGTGTGCGGTGGCGGGGCAGAGGCTTTGGCTCCCTGAGGGAGGCGCAGTGGCAGGGAATGTAATGGGCACTAGGTCCTATCTGCTGGGGATGTGCTGCCTGCCTTCCCATCTGGGCAGCTGGCCTAGCTCCAGCGTCATCAGCAGCTGTGTGGGGCAGAAGTGAGGGCTGGACTGGCTTGGTAGAGAGCGACCTATGCCGGCTCCTGGGCAGCTGTGAACCCAGCGGGTCTCCTGTGTCCCAGTGCCTACCACCCTGTCAGCGTTGAGAGCCTCCACGCTCCTCCCGCGGGCGCCACCACTAATGCTCCAGAATCTGGGGCCAAGAGGGCGCACGAGCCCCCTAGCGTGCTCCTTGTCCTCAGGAGGGCCGTGTCCCTGTGGGGCCCGGGAGGGCGACCCATAACCTGTTGTCTAATTACAGTTGTGATAAGTCCCCGGGAAGGAGCGCGGCAAGAGGCTGAGACATGTGGCCGCTCAGTTCTTATTTCATGGTGAATATTGAAGACACTAACCCAGGCTAGGCCGAGCGCGCCCGCAGCGGCTGCGCCGTGTGTCTGCGTTGTAGAGTCAGCTCCCTGTTGCTGGCGCCGCTTGTGACCTAACAGCAGGCCCCGTGCGCCCAGGTGGCAGGGGTCCCAGCAGGACAGGCCCTGTCTGAGATGCCGCCCAGGGCTGTGCCTTTGCCAAGGGGTTTCCTTTCCGTTCGGGCGCATGGTGGGCCCGGGCGTGGCCGAGGGAGCCCAGGGACAGACGGTCGGGCCGGGCCTCGCCTGCGAGCACCCAGCCAGAGGAGCCGGCCTCCCCCAACGCAGCCAGCCAGGCGGTTTCCGCGGCATCCCGGGCACACCGCCGGCTGTTCGGACACCTGCCCCACACCTCCCGCGTTCTGGTGGGTCTGGGTTCCAGGCTCACCCCTGTTTCCTCTGCGCAGGCGGTGAGGCTGCAGGAACAGGAGCGGAAGGAGGAGCGGCGGCGGCTGCAGGAGGCTGAGCTCCGGCGCGTGGAGGAGGAGAAAGAGCGTGCTCTAGGCCTGCAGCGCCGGGAGCGGGAGCTGCGGGAGCGCCTGCTGACCCTGCTGCTGACCAAGCGTCCGGACGACGGCACCATGCACTCGGAGCTGGGTGCTGCACATGCGGAGCTGCTGCAGCCCGTGCTGGACATCTTGCAGACCGTGTCCACTGGTGGCACCAGTGCCCTGCACCCCCTCATGGGTGCAGCCCAAGTGGACACCACCAGGGAAACCCCCGTTCACCCAGAAGCCGGCTGCCCTCCCCAGAGTGTGAACGGTGGTGTGGCTGAGGATGCCCAGTGCAAGGAGGGTTCAGGTGTGTGTTGCGGGACTCTGGCAGACAGTTCCCCGAAGAGGTGCCCAGGCATTCTTGCCTGCATCCCTGATAACAACCAGCAGCCCAAGGGCGCTCCTGCCTGTGACCAGGGTCTGCCCAGGAAGGACGTGCGCTCAGAGCAGGACAAGTGCAACCGGGAGCCCAGTGTGAACCGCAGCCGGGCTGGCGGGGACAGCGATGAGCGGCAGCAACGGGAGCGCAGTGGGACCCAGCGAGCTGGCAGCACGGACAACAGGGACAACGTGAGGCCGCAGAAGGAGCGGCGGCTGCACAAGAAGCACGAGAGGGAGGACAGTGTGCATCGGCGTAGCACTAGCCCAGACCACACGCGGTCCCGCAGGTCGCGCAGTAGAGACAGGCGCCGCAGGGGCCGCAGCCGGGGCCGCAGAGCCAGTGCAGGCCGGAAGCACAGCCGCCACCGCCGCAGGGCCGAGCGCTCTCGCTCCCGGTCCCCGAGCCGGCACCGCAGTACCTGGAACAGGTAATGAAGGGCGCGGCCCCATGGCCCGCCCCAGGCCCGGACTGCCAACGTCCTGGCCCCTGTCCCCACATCCTGGCTTCTGCCCCCTCCATCCGCCTGCAAGGCCGAATCACCCAGCCACAAGTGTCGCAGGAGCCGCTCGGGAACCACTGCGTCTGAGGCCACCTGCCTGCGTTCCCATGGACTCGGGCGCTGGGCTTCTGTGTGCAGTGGCCAGTCCCGGCTTCAGTGCTCCCTTCAGACTGTTGATCCGATAGCTTTAACATGCTGGTCCTCTGGGAAACATGACCCGCGCCATGAGGATGGCAGTGCCCCTTGCACACATGCACGCCCATCTGCACATGGGGTTCCCACATGCCCCAGGCTACAGCCACTCTTGCACTCACACAGGTGTGGCCCTGTGACTTGTCAGAGCCTGGGGCCACCCCAGAGTCGCAGGGCATTGCAGTGAAAAGACGCCTTGCTTTCTCTGATTTCACCTGATTGGGAACTGCAGTCTTGCAGGTGGCCAGAGGAAGGGGGTGTGGGTGGTCTGTGGGTGGGTGAGGAAGGTGCAGCCCTTCCTGCCACACCCCCTCCTCTATAATCGGGTGGGATCCAGGCCAGTGCTACCAAGTGGTCTGATGCTCCTGAACTTCAAAAACATTCACTTTTTACAACTCCAAGTAATTAAGATAAACAAAGTTGGTTAAAAGCTTTGGTTTCTGGTAAAGGTTAGTGCGTGTGGTTTTTTTAAGAAGCCATTTTGCTAAATTATTTTTACTTGGAATGTTTGAAACAGATTTGAGGCTGCAAACTTGTTAAATTTTATAATCGTTTGCTTCTGAAAGTGAAGCTCAGAAATACTTAAAACATAGCTGTAACGTTTGCATTAGGAAAGATGGCGTTTATTCCAGTTTGCATTTTTATGGTGAAATAAAAATCCTTTTCCAATGAACTAAGACTTCTCTGTTTTCTGTCTCTTTCCTGTTCTTTGGACAGCATTATCCAGGGACGCCTAGCTTTAGCTGGTAGAAACTGATTTAATCCTTTCCTGTAATTTGTAACCAATTTAATCTTTTGCTCACACCTGTCTTCATATAGTAACCCCCAGGGGTGGCCTGAGTCTTCCTCTTCTCTCATCCCTTGCCCTACCCCGCTGCCTGGGAAAGACTGATGACCTGCAGGAGGCATCGGGCACCTCTCCTGCCCCTGCCCTGGCCCCATGCGTCCGACCCCATCCCCCAGCCAGACCTCCGCACCCTCCCTGCCGGCCCCCGGGCTCTCTGTCCAGTACTGTGTCCCTGACGTTTTACTCCCAACCAGCAGCTGGACTGATGTTGCTGCCTGTGGCCAGACCCTGCACACCCTCCCAGAGACAGTCTGCTGGCCCCATCTTGAGGTTGATATGGTCCCTGCAATGTTCTTTAGGAATTGGAACCCCCCCCCTCCACTCCAACACACCCCTTTCCTCCTCTCCACAGCCCTTCACTTCCCTCTCTCTCTGCCTCTGGCTCTTTTTGTTATTATTTGAACAGGTTATTGTTCACACCTGTTATACCCATGGCCTGGTCTTTCCTGGGAGCCCCCGCCTGACCTGCCTCAGACGTCCAGGGTTCCCCAACCACCCACCTCCTGAGCCTTGCACCCCCTCCACACGACATGTTGCCCGCTACCTTCCTGTTTCCCTGGATGAAAATGTACCCTGACAGGGCATCTGTTCCTGTTCACCTGTACATTGTGCCTGGCCCTGTCACGCCTCCACCAATATATATTTATTTTTGTAGAGGCAGAGTCTTACTTATCACCCTCAGTAGCATGCCATGGCATGACACAGCTCACAGCAACCTCCAGCTCCTGGGCTTAGGTGATTCCCTTACCTCAGCCTCCCGAGTAGCTGGGACTACAGGTGCCTGCCACAGTACCTGGCTATTTTTTTTGTTGTTACCGTTTGGAGGAAGAAAAATCAAAGCAGATATTTCAGCTCCATGACAGTCTCAGAACAGCTTTGTATTAATAAATCATAGTAAGTAAAAACTTTAGTAGAACAGCAATAAGTAACTTTGAAAATTGATCTAGTGTATAGTTTTTATAGCACACACCCACTAGAAGAGCAGTAATAATACTAGTAAAAAAAATAACGGGTCTGGCAAGGATGTGGAGGAAATAGAGCCCTCGGGCGCTGCTGGCAGGAATGTGAAATGCTGCCGCCACTTTGGTAAAGAGCCTGGCAGTTTCTCAAAACATATGACTTGGCCGTTCTTTCTTTTTTCTTTTGAGAAAGAGTCTCACTGTTGCCCCGGTGGAGTACCATGGTGTGGTATTAATCGTAGCTCACAGCAACCTCAAACAGCTAGGCTCAAGTGATCTTGCCTCAGCCTCCCACGTAGCTTGGTCTCACCCAGGAAAGCTAGGCAGTGGGCCACAAGTGCCACCACAATGCATGGCTAGTTTTTCTATTTTTAATAGAGATGGGGTCTCACTCTTGCTCAGACTAGTCTCAAACTCCTGAGCTCAAGGAATCCACCCACCTCAGCCTCTCAGAGTGCTGGGGTTACAGGCATGAGCCACTGCACCCGGCCGTGACTCGGTGATTCTGTTTTCACACATAAACAACAAAAATAACAAGCACCCATGTCGATAGTTTTACTGTTCACAGTAGCTGAAAGGTGGAACCAACCCAGAGCGCCATGAGCATAATCTGGTCCGTCCACCTGCTGGAATGTTACTGAGCCGTGGAAAGGAACAGGCCTGGACACCTGTTGCAAATGGAGGTTGAGGACCTCATGCCCGGGGCCAGAAGGACACTCAGTGTGTGACTCCACTTACCTGAAATGTCATATGACATGGATCTGCAGAGACAGAAAGCTGATTTTTGGTCATAAGGGGGTCAGGGAATGACTCATGGCTGATGGGACCCGGGCTGCCTTGGGAGGGGGGAGGGAGTGGGGGAGGTGTTCTGGAGTAGACAGCAGGGGTGTCGATGGGGGTGGGGGGTGTTGTACCACTCTGTGATGTGTTAATTGCCACTGATTTATACATTTTGAATTTATACATTTAGAATTAGAATGGTTTGAAGGTAAGTGTTACAGTGACCTACATTTTAACAGAGTTAACTTAAACCTGCACTGTCCTCCCGTTTCATCTCATCTCCCCTGTCCTGGGTTCTTGGGGTTACTGAATCTCATTCCCCAGTAGCCTCCGTCTTCAGGAAGGGTCACGTAGGTTTAGGGATTAGAGTGTGCAAGGGACAATGACCCAGGCATCTGGCCACAGGGTAAGCTGAGGATGATGCAGGAGCACTGGCTCTCACTGGGGTATTTCCAGGGCTAAGGTGAACATGGCCTCTCTCCCCAGTGATGTTTCCCGCTGGCCTCTCTTTCAGGCACCCGCTGAAGGTTTTATCACCTTCAGTCCCCATCTACAGGGAAATGTCACCATACATGCTTCTGTACCACCAAGAAGGGAGGTTATGCCAGGCATGTACCCAGTAAGAAACCCGGGTTCATTTTCTAGGATTGCAGTAACACAGGACCACCAAGTGGGGGCTTAAAACAAGAGAAATTCTCCCTCTTCCCCAGTCCTGCAGCCCAGGAGTCTGAGGGGCAGGTATCTCAGGGCTGTTCCCCCCACAGGTCCCAGGGGAGGCTCTTCCTGCCTCTCCCAGCTCCTGGGGGCTCCAGGCATCCCTGGACTCGTGGCCACATCACTCCAGTCTCTGCCTCTGTCTCCACGTGGCTTCTCCTCTGTGTCTCTCTGTCTCCTCTGCTGTCTCTTAAGAGGACACCTGTTACTGGGCTTAGGTCCCTCCCTAATCCAGGATGGTCTCATCTCGAGATCCTTCACTAATTACCTCTGCAGAGACCTTGTTTCCAAATCAGGCCACACATTCAAGTTCTAGGCATTTGGGGGAAGGACAGTGCTTAACCCAGGACAATGTCCTAATTTCAGACACGACGAAGTATTTAAAAAACTGCATTTTAGAATCACCGCAGTAAAATCTGCTCTAATTTCTTAACTGTCTTTCTTCCCTCCTAGGAGAGCTGCAATTCACTTGTTTGTGCTTTGACTCATGTGGGGAAGATTTAAAAAAAAAAATAACAAAAACCCGAAGCCCAAATTTCTGATCCAGACTCGCGTAGGCCACTGAGCACCCCTTTCTACTGGGCGTCAGGTCTCAATGACCCATTCATCCAATTTACCGCCCCAGAGTCCTTGCTGTTTTCCTGAGAGTGTAATCAGTGCACAGATTAACCTTGGGAGGCCTGGCATTAGTATCAATTTTCAGTCACCTGTCCTTTCTGGAAGCTGTCCCTTGTTGCTGATACTGGTGTGACAGCATTCATTCCTCGTGGAAACTTATTTGCAGTGGTATACACACCATAAAATCTAGAGATTTCATAGATTAGTTTTAACACAAATGGTTAAAAGTACAGTGAATGGAAAATAAGGTGCCATAGTCTAGCTCCTTGTACTCAAATGTAGGGAGAAACTGGGGTCCAGTCTCTGTCCCCAATTGCGTCTTCAGGGTCTCATGAGCGCAAGGACCCAGGAACACAGGCGGGTGCCTGTTCCGTGGGGGAGTGTGCCTGGCACAGCCTGACGCTGTGGGTATCACAGAGCAGTTTCATCCTATTATTGCTGAGTGCACATGTCTAGCCTTTTCTTTAAAACCAGCCTCATGGATTGGCACCTCAGTGGTTATAGCACCAGCCACATGCACCGAGGGTGGCAGGTTCAAGCCCGGCCAGGACCAGCTAACCAATAATGACAACTGCAACAAAAAAAATAGCTGGGTGTTGTGGCAGATGCCTGTAGTCCCAGCTACTTGGGAGGCTGAGGCAAGAGAATCGCTTGAGCTCACGAGTTTGAGGTTGCCATGAGCTGTGATGCCACAGCACTCTGCAGAGGGCGACATAGACTCTGTCTCAAATAAATAAGTAAATAAGTAAATAAATGCACACACTGTAAAATTCACTTATTGAAAGTGTTTCACAACTCAGTGATTTCAAAAATGCAAGTGTCCAGGTGCCTGTGGCTCAAAGGAGTAGGACGCTGGCCCCATATACTGGAGGTGGAGGGTTCAAACCTGGCCCTGGCCAAACAAACAAACAAACAAACAAACAAATGCAGCTGTCCCAAAGGTCACTGTCCTTATATACATACATGCATGATGAAAATCGGAGATTATAGGTCAGTGCACCTTCATTGACAAAAGAAATGCCACAAACTTTTACAAAACATTTACAAAATATTTCTTTACATGTTGGTAACATAAATATAAAAATATGCAACAGATAAAATAGTATACAGCATAAAATATGAGTTTGGTAATTTTTCCTATTTGTGAGGACCCACACCCTGTGTTCAGTGTAATTCAGCCATCACCGCAGTGGAATTTTGGACCATTTGTTCCACACTCCAAAGAAGCCCTTGTTGAGGTTTATTTCTAAAGGATTTTTGTCAACAGGAATTAGTTTCTTTTGCACCTGGCTGACAGGACTTCTGTTCTTGTGGGCAGTTTCCCACTTTTTCCCGTGGGGAGCGTGTGCCATGTAGATATTGTGTAGATGGTCAGAAAAACTCTGTGTCCCCACTCCCCACTTGGAGTTTAAATCCTATGCCCACCCGGCCTCTGAAAGGCTGGACCTGAGTGAGGACCTGGGATTTTCCACATTAAGAGCCAATCTCTTAGGGAATGTTTTTGTAGCTTTTCTTTACATGGTCCCCTCGAGTGAAGATCTGCAAAGCTCCTACAGCCCCCCGGGTCCCCTCCAGTCCCTTCTTGAGGTGTACCTGGAGTCACCCTCACGTTCAGGCTGTGTTTATACCATGTTTCCCCCAAAATAAGACACTGTCTTATATTTATTTGTTCTCAAGAAGACACACTAGGGCTTATTTTCAGGGGATGTCTTACTTTTATTAAGTGTAATAGAACAATCTACATTTATTCAAATACAGTTGAGTCATCTTCTTCTGGAACCTGACAGGGGGAGCCGACCTTGTTGGTGGGGCTGGCGCTAGTGATGCGTGAACTCCTTTCCCCTAGCCGTTTGCACATGCGGAATAGGATGCCTGTGACCGTAGTTACCACACACGCACCAGAGCAAGTGCAAATGTTTAGGAGAAAGGAGCTGTGGCAGATAAAAGGTGTTCCACACTTTGTTACCACTCCACTTGGAAATGCATGGCTGGCTATGCAGATACATTGCACAGCCACGCCCATTACTCTGCATAGCCACACCCATCACTAGGTCTTATTATCAGGGTAGGGCTTATATTCAACAAATGCATAGAAATCCTGCTAGGGCTTATTTTGGGGGTAGGTCTTATCTTCGGGGAAACACGGTATTCTCCGTACAGCAAATCCTGCTGTATAAACCTCCTTCCAGCCTGCCTACCCAACCTCAAGGTGAAGGCGAGTTCCAGCCAAGATGGAGTTGATTTCACACTCTGAACTCTCTCTTCACCCCAGGTGGACCCCACAATGGGCAGAGATGCCACATTTTCATTATATGCAGGCCTTCTCTTGACCCAGGTAGAAATGACAAGAAGCCTACTAGATGTTACACACTCCTTTGACCGAAAAGCATGTACAAGAATCAGCAGCATTTTTGGTGCACACCAGCCGTGACTGCTTAGAAAATGTCGTAACAGAGAGGGTTGCAGGTCTTGGCGTGGCAGACGGGACCAGACTTGCAGAGGGGCTCAGCACAGCCTTCCCAAGAAGCCTAAAGTATTACTGAAGGCCTTGGAAGAACCTGAAGATTGTGAATGGAATGCCTGGATATCATAAGGACAATCTCTCAGGCTTCCATTGTACATTCAGTGCAAATGGGATCAGGCTGCCTGGAGATTCTTACAGAACTGGACAAACGGGTTTAAAATTAGCACAAAAGAGTAGAAATATGTGCTCAGAGTGTACTCAGGGAACGACCTCTCCAGGACAGTGATGGGGCCGGGTGAGGAGCATGCCGTTTGCAAGACTCAACGTACACAGCTCAGTCAGAGTGATGGGGCCGGGTGCGGAGCGTGCCGTGTGCAAAACTCACCATACACAGCTCAGTCAGAGTGATGGGGCCGGGTGCGGAGCGTGCCGTGTGCAGGACTCACCGTACACAGTTCAGTTGGAGTGATGGGGTCGGGTGCGGAGCGTGCCGTGTGCAGGACTCACCATATACAGCTCACAGTGATGGGGCCAGGTGCAGAGCGTGCCGTGTGCCAGACTCACCGTACACAGCACAGTCAGAGTGATGCGGCCAGGTGCAGAGAGTGCAGTGTACAGGACTCACTGTACACAGCTTAGTCAGAGTGATGCGGCCGGGTGCGGAGTGTGCCGTGTGCAGGACTCACCGTACACAGCTCAGTCAGAGTGATGGGGCCGGGTGCAGAGCGTGCCGTGTGTAGGACTCAGTGTACATAGACGTCGTGTGGACTCAGCCCAAACCTATCCGTGGTACTTAATGGGGTAGCCAGAAAGGGTTCAGACCCCAGAAAAGGGATGTGAGCAAACATTCAGATCCACAAAGAAAGGATGGATGGCTCCATGATGCGAGGGGCCCTGAGGTCACTTGTGGACAGATTAGAATTCAATAAATAAAATAAATAAAACAATAACATAAGATAATATAAAATAAGATGAAATAAATATAGCATGTTGACCACCCAAGGGACCAACAAACTGGTCAGCACACAGAGGTGGTCAACATAAGGAACGAGGCCCACTGTACTGATTCGTATATGGGGTGCATGTCTGGTCTACAAAAATTAGGTCAATCTGAAGAGGTGGTCCGTGCAGGGAGGTGGTCAGCTACGGAGGTCCTGCCCTATGAAAGGTTGGGGCCGGGAGATGCCATGTGAGAAATCTGGCTTGTATCTTGGCACCGTAGTTCAGTGGTCAGGGCACTGGCTGCATGCACATGGTTGAACCCGTCCTGGACCTGCTAAAACAACAATGGTAACAATAACAAAAAAATAGCCGAGCATTGTGGCAGGCGCCTGTAGTCTCAGCTACTTGGGAAGCTGAGGCAAGAAAATCACTTAAGCCTAAGAGTTTAAGGTTGCTGTGAGCTGTGATGCCACAGCACTCTACCAAGTGTGACATAATAAAACTCTGTCTCAAAAAAAGTGTAGATTTCATGGTAATGCCAGACAAAGAAAGGCTTCCTGTCCCAGGATGGACAGGAGAGAGGGAAATTTTTCTACACTGTGCTACCGCTACTGAGAATTTAGTGCAATTTAGAATGAACCAATTAAAAAAGAAAAAAAGTAGTAGAATGAATGAATTGTTCCTTTCTTGAATGTTCAATTTAATATTTTCAGATTGTAGTTAAAAATGAACTCGAACCCAGCCTCGGCTAAACTGCAACAAAAAATAGCCGGGCATTGTAGCAGGTACCTGTAGTCCCAGCTACTTGGGTGGCTGAGGCAAGAGAATCACTTAAGCCTAAGAGTTGGAGGTTGCTGTGAGCTGTGATGCCACAGCACTCTAACCAGGGCGACAGCTTGAGGCTCTGCCTCAAAAACCAAAAAAAAAGAAAAAAGAAATCTGGCTTGCTATCATCTCACTGAAATTCCTGTATCAGCAAATGCCCCAAGGTGATTTGGGGATACTGAATGTGGAAGCTATGCTGGAAAGTTCTCCTCTACTGGGGGCTGAGCGGTCGCTGTGCGATGGAGCTAGTAATGTCCAGATGAACATGGCGGCAAGGCAGACGCCGTGAGTGGTGGAGACTCAGCTCCTCCTTCATAGACGGCGCCTTCCCACTGTGTCCTCAGGTGGTGGAAGGGGTGAGGGAGGTCTCTTGGGGTCCCTTTTATAAGGACGCTGTTCACATCCATGAAGCTCCACCCTCCTGACCTCATCACCTCCCCAAGACCTCACCTCCTAACGCTATCACCTTGGGGGAGAGGTTTCAACACACTAGCAGACCAGAGCCTGTAAGCCCCCACAATTCCCTGGGCCCACCAGCCCCACCTGCACCAGCTTCCCTTCCTGTCCCACATCCACAGCGTAGACAACACAGTCCATCCTGAAGCTCCCTGCTCAGCTGACCACCCCCTTCCCTCAGTGCTGGGCCCTGCTGGCAGGTCCTGTTCCACCCTTGACTCAGGCCCAGAGATTCTCAGCCAGCCAGTCACACATGCTCAGGACTTGGTCACCCCTGTGCCGTGCTCGATCCCCCCTCGATGTCTGATGGCAGCCTCTTTCTCCCGGGTGGCTCTTTCCCTTTTCAGGCAGCTGGAGACATTCTCACCGCAATCCTCCCGGAAACCTAAATCTCTCTCTCTTGGAAACCTTAACTTCCCAGAGAGGATGTCACCTCCTCTGCCACAGAACCACTTGGATTACTAACGGTGGGCCCACACACAAGTGGAGGAAGCCAAGTCTTAGCAGCTAGGCGGCTCTTGTCAGGTGTGACCCAAAGACAGGTCTGGAGTGACACGGGGACCAATCGTGGGGTGAGGACGGAGGGAACGGGCGGTGACCCTTCCGCCCTCGCCACAAAGCCTGTGTCCAACATCTAGCCTGTAATGCTTCCCACTGGGGCTGCTGCCCACGTCCCCAAGGCAAAGGAGAAAGTGCAGAGAGAGAGAGGAGTCACGTGGCCACGTTTGAGAGTCTCAGCAGCCCCTCTTAGCAGCGCAGTTTAGTTGTGACAAGAGCACGGTAGAAATAATTCAAGTATAAATGAAGAGAATGATTTGGGACACATTTGAGTGCCGTCGAAAGTCTAGAACGGAGGTGTTTCTGACTGTATTTTAAAGATCACTAGGGCTGTGGTTCCCAACTGCTAGGGCATGAACTGGTATCTGTCCCTGGCCTGTTAGGAAGCAGGTGAGTGCCCCCAAAGCGAGCAAAGCTTCGTGGGTATTCACAGCCCTCCCCATCACTCACGTCACCCGAGAGCTCTGACTCCTATCAGATCAGCAGTTCCATTGAATTCTCACAGGAGCGTGAGCTCTACTGTAAATTGTACATACAAGGGGTCTACGTTGCATGTTCCTTATCAATAAGAATCCAATTCCTGCTGCTCTGAGGTGGAGCTGAGGAGGTGAGTCTGGCGCTGGAGAGTGGCTGCAAATACAGATTGTCATTAGCAGAGAGATTTGACTACACACAGAACATAATAGATGAGTTGTTGTCAGACTCACATAGAAAGCACCTGCTGCTGGGTGGAAAACTTGTCTTCCCTGAAGCTGGTGCCTGGTATCAAAAAGGTTGGTGGCCTCTTCTTTAATTTACAGACATAATAAGCCTAGCTCTGTCTCCTCATGTGGGTTGGGTTGTGTGAGTTATGAAAAGTTGTATTGGGATCCTAATCCCCTCAAAACCGATGCCCGTCATTAGGAAATAGGGTCTTCTTGGGAGGCTGAGGCTGGTGGATTGCCCGAGCTCATGGGTTCAAAACCAGACTGAGCAAGAACGAGATCCTGTCTCTAAAAATAGCAGGGCAGCTTAGCACTCGTAGCTTAGTGACTAAGTAGGGCACCAGCCACATACGCTGAAGCTGGCGGGTTCGAGCCCAGGCCTGCTAAACAACATGACAACTGCAACAAAAAATAGCTGGGTGTTGTGGCAGGTGCCTGTAGTCCCAGCTACTTGGGAGGCTGAGGCAAGAGAATCACTTAAGCCCAAGAGTCTGAGGTTGCTGTGAGCTGTGATGCTACAGCACTCTACTGAGGGCAACACAGCAAGACTCTGTCTCAAAAATAAATAAATAAATAAAATAAAAATAAAAATAGCCAGGCAATGTGGTGGGCACCTGTAGTCCCAGCTACTGGGGAGGCTGCAGTGAGAGAATTGCTTCAGCCCAAGAGTTTGCGGTTGCTGTGAGCTATGATGCCACAGCCCTCTACAGAGGGCAACATAGTGAGATTCTGCCCCCAAAATAAATAAATAAATAAAAATAAAAATATCCAAGCATTGTGATGGGTGCCTGTAGTCCCAGGCACTGGGGAGGCTGAGGTGAGATCTTGGTTAACGTAATTAGGTATAACCCAGGTGACATCTTGCTTTTGGACACCCAGCCCTCTCACCCAGAACTTAGAGACAACTGTTATTTCCAGCCACCTGGTTTTCCCTGATGTGTTGGGATAATCCAGAAATTAATATACCCCCCTACTGGTCCCCTATATCAGGGACACCAGGGGCTGTTCAATTCATGAGATGGTTAATCAATGGTAGTGATCGGAGAGCATGTTGGTTGGCATCAGTCCTACGGCTGTTATTTTGAGGACACGGTTGGGCTATTTAGGGGTATGACACTTGAGGGGCAGGGAGGGTGGGCAGAGAGCCAGGGCGTAAGTCTCCACACACTTGTGATACCTTAATAAGGCTAATGGAACTTTCTAGCATCATCTGTCTTTGTTGTGCTCAGAGGCAGGTGGCGAGCAGCTTAGGGTGGCAGCTGGAGCGAGTGGCCAGCCCCCAGCTTGCTGGGACACTTGGCTCTCTTAGAAGCAAGGACTCTCGGAGGTCCCCAAGGCTCGCCGCTGTGAAGAGGATGGGCTCCCCTGAGGACCCTGCCTGGAGCCTCCTGAATGAGTATTGCCACGGCTTCATGGTGTCTCAGGTATGGGGTCCCCGGCACGTGGACCAGGGAGATGGAGACCCACTTCTCGCCCTCGGGTTTCCGGGGATGTGTCCACATCCACAGACCCAATCTCAGCAGGCTGTTTGATAAAGCTTAAAATAAGACAGGTAGGATTGCAAAACAGACAGGTGCGATCGAACCACAGCTATGGGCGCAGTGGAAGCATTTTGCAGTCGAGTCATGCATGTGTTTGTTTATGGACGTGCCACATAACAGCGGTGACTTGTGAAGGTGTGTCTGCAAGGTGCCACGGGGCATCACTTCTCGCTGGATGACAGTGGGCTCCGGGGAGGAAGTCAGGCCCCAATCAATGGTCAGATACTGTGGAGCCCTTTACACGAAATGTCCAGAACAGGTGGCTCCTTGGAAAGTGCATTGGTGGTTTGCAGGAGATGGGGAGGGGACAGGGAATCGGTGCTAATGGGGGCAGGGAGTCTCTTCTTTTGGGGGGACAGATGTGCTCTGAAACTAGACAGAGGGTGTGGTCCCCTAGCGTTGTGCCGATGTACCAGCTGAATCCTTCACTTTTAAATGGTGAGCGCTGAGTTTTGTGTTGTGTGAGTTTTCCTCTGAGAACAGAGACATATGTCGGAGTTCGTTTTTATTTCTTTAGAGATTTGGCAGTGTTATGTCTGTTGAATCAGGACCCTAACCGCTGGGGTGGCCCCTCACAAGCTGGCAAGGATGCTGTGTGGAATAACAGCTGCATTTCGCATCTCTGTCTGGTGGTCAGGGAGGACCTGAGCCGCTCCAAGCATCAAATATCTACCAAAACACACAGGTGGCATTACAGCATCTGAAGCTTGCATTAAGGGGTGGGCTTCTACCCTTGGAAGGTGGGATTTTATTTTATTTTCGAGGAAAACTTCAATTGTGAGAGCTCACACCTGCACTGTTGGGGCAGACGGATGCCTGCAAGGTTGGCCAGCCATGAGCCAGGCCAGAATTGAGAATGTCAGAGGTTTCTCCTCTTCACGGAGCCACGGGGTCCTGAGTTGCCACTGGGGTTTCTGTGTGCGTTCCTGGCTAAAAGGAGTGCTAAGTCTCAGGTGGCAGGCAGTGAAAATTAAAGTGAAATGTCCCCCCCATCTCAGTTCCGGACTCCTCTGGATTCTACCTGCAGGCTCCTAAGTGTTAGTAACAGACACGTGTTTTGGGGCCAGTGTAATACGCACAAGGGGCATCTGTGTACAGAAACCACAGGAATTTGTTTCCCGGATATGTTTTTTCTGAACATACGTAGCCCAGTGGGGATGCCCAGTGCCGGTATAGGACCTGCTGCTGGTTCAAAATGGTGCCACGTGGGTTACAAATCTTGAGAGAAATATCACTTCAGTACATCTCACAACATGTGGCCACAAGTTGAACAGAATCATTAGTTAATGCAACCTCAGTAGAAGAGGAGCTTATCCACGCATAATAGGATAAACCTTAGTCCAACTTTAATAAGATAAAACTTAATAGAACCGCAACTGAAAAGGAGTCTTAACACAGCAGGGATAATACAATTGTAACAGGCTATACTAAATACAGCCTTCATTGAATGAGCAGTTAGCCTAACTTTCAGGGAACAGGAATTAATACAACCTTGATACAATAAAACTTAACAGCACAGAGTTTGTGCAACCTTACCGATACAAGAGTTGATACTATGTACCAAGTTAATAGAAGGATGTGTAATACAAACTTAAGAAGACTTAATCAAACCTTGACAGAATAATACATTGTAATGTGACGGTACCAGGACAAGAGTTAATATAACATTAACAGGGTGAAACGTAAAGTTCGTTAGCCAAGCAGTTAGCAAAAGTACCTGAATCGAACAGGACTTAATATAACTTTAGCAGAATGTGTCTTAACACAAGCTTAACAGAACTAGAGTGAATATAACCTTAACAGTCAGATAAAAGTTAACAGCCCTTACCAGAACCGTCAGTAAATGCAGCATGAATGAAACAAGAATTGATACAGCTTTAATAAGAACAGGAGTTAACGCAACCTTAATAGGACAAAACTTGATCCACCCTCAACAAAGTAATTAGTTAACACAAAATTAACAGAACGAGAATTCATATGACCTTCCTGGAACAAGGCTTAATTAATTCAGGCTCTCTGTTAAGGGTGTATTTCGTTTTATCCTCTTAAGGATAAAACCCTAAGGATTAAACCCTAGGAGGATAAAATGGAATGCACCGTTACAGAAAAATTAGTTAACAAAACCCAGTAGGACAGGAATCAATCAATCTTAAGAGAATGAGTGGAAATGGAAACTTAAGAGAACATGAGCTAAAACAACCTTAACAAAGGTTCACCTAACGTCACCAGGGTAAGAGTTAAGAGGACTTTAAAAGGTGGTCTTTGCACGGATTTGCTGGTCACCCCTGGGACGTAGGATTCTAGGGGCCAGGTGTGCTAATCAATGCTCCAGGCGCCCAGGGCAGCCTCCCACAGCAAAGAACCACCTGGCCCCGAATGCCATAGTTACACAGTTGATAAATCTCACCAGAAAAGGGTATGACTTAATGGAATCTAAGAGGAAAGACGGCATGTTTCCCTCCATCACACACACAGGGTTTTAGGGCTTCCTAAAAGGGAAGGAACACTTGCTTCTGTGGCTCCGGCGGGAGTGGGTCTTATCTGCAGTGTTGTCCACATGCCCATTAGATGGTGTGACTCCTAAACACTGAAGGACACACAGAGTCCCAAGAAACTATCTTTCTGAGTGTCACATTCACGCAGCACATCAGTAAGGCACGTGCTGATTTATGGATTTACTTTTTTATGTATCAGTTGAAGGTGTGACTTTGGACAGAGAGATAAAAGAAGGACACAAGGTGAACTCTTTCCACGGCTGTGGTTCAGTGGCGCCAGGCACGTTCACACAGCTCTGCAAACCTTTCCTCTCCCCGGAGTAAAACGCGTCCCCATGAGAGTCTAGCTGCAGGATATTTCCTCCCCCAGCCCCAGGCACCCACCTCTCTCCTTCCCATCCCTCTGAGTTTGCCTGCTCTGGAAATTTCCCATAAATGGAATCATGCATAGTGTAGCTTGTTTTATGCAAAAAGTGTCTTTAAGGCTCTTGTCCCAGTCACAGCCCACTGTGTGGAAAAACTGCATTTCTTTTTTTTTTTTGCCGGGGCTGCATTTGAACCTGCTACCTCCAACGTATGGGGCCTCCACAGGTGCCGCCAAAAACCACATTTCTTTACCTGTTCACATCTGGATGGACACGCGTGTGGCTTCTGGGTCTGGGATACTGGGGTTGGGGGGAACCACCATGGACACAGGGGTGCAAATATCTCCTCAAGATGCAGCTTGCCATATTTTGGGGTGGAATTGCCAGGGCATTCCACCATTAGCCCCACTGTTGTACGTGGTAGCCTGGTTAAAAGCACATCCCCTCTGGCCAGCCATGGTGCACGTGTCTCTGTGAGTGTGGGCCTGACAGTTGTTTCTCTCTTTGCTGTGGCTCCGAGGTTCTCTTTGCCGCCTGTGAGCTGGGTGTGTTCGACCTCCTCGCCGAGGCCCCAGAGCCCCTGGATTTGGCCACATTGGTGGCCCGTCTGGGCACCAGCTCCCACGGCACGGAGCTTCTGCTGGACACATGTGCATCCCTGAAGCTGCTCAAGGTAGAAACAAGAGGAGGAAGAGGTAAGAGCCTGTGGAGTTTTGAATGGGGCATTTGAGAGGCAGAGCCCACTTTGACTCACTGTAAAGGCCGAGATCAGAAACAGTTTCAACTTTGTGGGCTCAGATCAGAAACAGTTTCAACTTTCCGGGCTCTGGGGAGTCAGCAGCAGCTACTGAACTGTGCTCTGGCAACATCAGAGCAGCCTGAGATGTTTGGGGAATTAACAGACATGACCATGTTCCAATAAAACTTTATTTACAAACACGGGTGGGGGGCTGTGTTCAATAGCACATGGGTTGCAGGATGTCCAGCCTTTTATATTTTGTCTTTTGGACATTGGAAGAAGAGTTATCTTACAAGGGGTGGGGTAGGGGAAGGAGGGAATGGGGAGAGGGGAGAAATAAAGGGAATGGGGGGTCACAGTGTATGACACATGTCTTGGGGGCAGGACACAATTATAAGAGGGATTTTATATGACACATGCGATCAGTATAACTTAATTCTTCGGATCCTCAATAAATCCCAAACAATAAAAAAAAAATACACAAGTTCAGCACTTGTAGCTCAGCAGTTATGGTGCTGGCCACATACACTGAGGCTGGTGGGTTCAAACTTCAATCCCTACCAGCTAAAACAACAATGACAACTGCAACAACAACAACAACAACAAAAATAGCTACGCATTGTGGTGGGCACCTGTAGTCCCAGCCATTTGGGAGGTTGAGGCAAGATAATCACTTAAGTCCAAGAGTTTGAGGTTGCTGTGAGCTGTGACACCACAGCACTTTACCCAGGGTGAGAGCTTGAGACTCTGTCTCAAAGGTAAAAAAAGAAAAAAAAAAAAAAGAAAGAAAAAGGAAAAAAAATACACAAACTTTAACAAAAGCTGATTAGCAAAAAAAAGAGGACTATGCATATTTTTTGTAATATCTGATACCAAAGATTAGTTAAAAAAAAAAAAGTCCTCACAAAATCAACATGCGGCCCACAGGCTGCAGGGACACCCCTGGTTTAGAGTTTGCAATGCTGGTGTGTGCATAGCCACTCTGAGGATTATCCAGAAAGTGAGAAAAAAGAATGAAGGGGAAAAAAATGACAGTGGAATAGTCAGCTGTCATTTATTATGAGATTTTTTTCTTTTTTGAGACAGAGACTTACTATGGCATCACAGCTCACGGCAACCTCAAACTCTTGGGCTCAAGTGATTCTCTTGCCTCAGCCTCCCAAGTAGCTAGGAATCCAAGTGCCTGCCACAATACCTGTATATATATATATTTTTTTGGTTGTAGTTGCCATTGTTGTTTGGCAGGCCCTGGCTGGGTTTGAACCTTGGCGTATGTGGCTGGTGCCGTAACCACTGAGCTACAGGTGCGGGGCCCCACTTGTCTCTTTTTAAATCAGTTCTTATTGGCGTTCTGCCAATACTGGGGATAACCTGGACTCCAAGGTGTTTTCTTTCTGTTCTTTTTGTTTGTTTTCAGCTTTGTATCAAAACACGGAGCTCTCCAGCACCTACCTGGCCAGGGTCAGCCCCACTTCTCAGAGTAACATGCTGCTGTACATGGCTGGGACGACCTACCGGTGCTGGGGCCACCTGGCCGAGGCTGTGAGGTGGGCATGGTGTGTGGTGTCCACAGCTTGGGCTGCATCTTGGGTGCCTTGGGGGCTGGTTAAAAAGAGGGCATCAGGGGAGGAGAAACGTTAGCGCTTTTGTAGAGATGAGTGTGGCAGTGTGAGAAAGGGAGGTCACAGCAGGGACTTGGAATTCCTCCGTGCTGACCCAACCGTCCACTTAGTTCCACAGGGGTGTGTCACCCAGGGAAAGCAAGCTAAGCCGCTTTGCCAGGTGAAAGGCAAGGAAGAAGGGTGATTCACAGCACGGTGACACAAGCACATGAGACAGGTTCCAGCTGTCAGTGTTTGCTCCGTGTCAGCCTCTTTCAACCGTGGCACTCTTGACATTTGGGGCGGGGTAACTGTCTGTGGTGGGGCATCCTGTGCACTATGGGGTGCTGAGCAGTGTCCCTGGGCCCCTCCACCAGGTGCTCGCAGTGCCCTGTACCTGAGTTGTGACAACAAGAAGTGTCCCCAGATATTGTTGAATGTCCCCTCAGTGTAAAATGGCCTTTAGTTGGGGACTACTGTGATAGAGCAATACATAGATAGATAGATAGATAGATAGATAATAGAAATAATAGATGGATGATATATAAATGATAGAAAAAATATATGGATGATAGACGGACAGACAGATAAGTGGATAAGATGATGGATAGATAGATGATAGAAATAATAGATGGATGATAGATATATGATAGAAAGACTACATGGATGATAGATGGATAGACAGATAAGTGGATGAGATGATGGATAGTTAGATAGATAGATGATACATAGATAGATAGATCGATAGATAGATAGATAAGTAGGTAAGATAATGGATGTATGTATGGATGAATCGGTATATAGAATGGATGCATACATAATAAAGATAGAGAAATGGAGAGGTAGATAGATGGATGGGAAGAAAGAAGGAAGGAACGAACGAAGGAAGAAAGAGTAGATGATGCATGGATAGATGGAATAAATGTATACGTGGATGGATTGACGAAAAAAATAGATGAATGAAGATAGGTGAGTAGATATAAGGAATGGATGGAAGGATGGATGAATAGTGGATAGACAATAGATTATAGTTAAGATAGAGGTTGATGGATGGAATAGATAGATGGAAAGGAAACGAAGGAAGGAAGGAGAGGAAGGAAGGAAGAAAGAAAGAAAAAGAAAAAGAAAGATGTATAGGTGGATGGATGGATGAATAGATAGATGGATAAACAGATGAACTATATAGATAGATGGATGGATAGATAGAAAAGATGGATGATAGATAGAGAGATATATAGGTAAGATGATGGATGGATGGATACATAGATAGGCAGGATGGATGGATAGATGAATGGATAAGAGAAATAATAGATGGATGATAGATAAATGATACAAAGAATACCTGGATGATAGATGGACAGACAGATAAGTGGATGAGATGATGGATGGATGGATAGATAGATAGATAGATAGATAGATAGATGGGTAGATAAGTAGGTAAGATAATAGATGGATAGATAGAAAGGATGGATGTATGGATGAATGGGTATATAGAATGGATGCATACATAAAAAATGATAGATGGATAGAAAGAAAGAAAGAAAGAGTAGATGGATGCATGGATAGATGGAATAGACATATAGGTGGATGGATGGATGAAAAAATAGATAGATGAATGAAGATAGATGAATAGGTAGAATGAATGGATGGATGGATGAATAGATAGAATGTATGGATAGATAGTAGATTATAGATAAGATACAGAGGTAGATGGATGGAATAGAGGCAGGCATGGAAAGGAAAGGAAAGGAAAGGAAGGAAGGAAGGAAGGAAGGAAGGAAGGAAGAAAAGAAGATGTGTATAGGTGGATGGATGGATGAATAGGTAGATGGATAAACACATGGACTATATAGATAGATGGATGGATAGATAGAAAAGATGGATAGAGAGATAAGTAGGTAAGATGATGGATGGATGGGTAGATAGATAGGATGGATGGATAGATAGATGGATAGATAGATAGATAGATAGATAGATAGATAGATAGACTAGATGATAGAAGATAGATGGGTGGATACACAGAAATGTAGATAGATGGAATAGGTGGATATATGGATAGATGGATAGATAGAAGTAAACGGTAGAAGATAGATGGGTGGATAGATGGGTAGGTAGACAGACAGATGATAAACTCACAGAGTGCCTATGCTAAGGCAGCGTTTCTCAACCTTGGCACTCTTGGTGTGGAGCTGGATGACTCTGTGCAGGAGCATCCTGTGCCCTGTAGGGTGCTAAGCAGTGTCTGTGGGCCCCACCCACCAGATGATCCTGCTCATCTAGTGGTGACAGCCACAATGTCCTAGACATCGACAGATGTCCTCTGGGGAGCCGAGCAGCCTTAGGCATAACAGCAGCTCCACAGTACCCTTCTTCATAATTTTAACTGAAATCACCCTGGAAACTTACATATGAAAACACTGGGACCTGAGTCTTTTGGAAAATATGCACCTCTAATTATCAGGGTTATCATTCTCACCTGGTTTAAAATTTACATTCTAAAATGTGGTACCTACAAGGCTAACCTCATGCTCTTTGGAGCATCTCTGGGTGGCTGAGCAGCAGGTTGCCAGTGGGATAAAGGACAGGGCTTGTGGCACAAAGTGCTTGAGGGAGAGGCCTGAAGGCTGGCATTGTGGGGGCTTCCAGGGGTCTCACATCATAAGCAGGGGGGCTTCCTGCTAAAAAATCTCCTCTTCCCTGCTGTTTCTGCCCCATCACCACTACCAGAGGAGCCTCCTGTCATGCGGGGAAGGGCTACCAATACTCTGATCTTTTGATGTTGGAAGTCACCCAGCTAAGTAGCAATAATAACAATAGCGATAATATTGGGCAGGACCAAAGCCAGTGCCCAGCGACACCAGCTGTCTGCGCAGTGGCATGTGGCCCTGACTGAATATCCTTTCTGGTTCTCTTTAGTCACTCACTGATGCCCATTCCTTCCTTGGTCACCTTGCACCTTCAGCTCTGAGCAGGTGCATTGGTTAGGAATTTCTCTGTGTGTGGGTGACTTGTTCATATTTTACGTTTGTTCCATGGAGGATTTAAGGTGGGCATGTGTGGCCACCTGCGTTGCACGCAGTGATGTGCAGTAACTAAGTCCTTTGCCCTGTTTCTCAGAGAAGGGAAGAACCAGTATCTGCAGGTGTTCGGCGTTCCCTCCGAAGAGCTCTTTAGCGCCATCTACAGGTAATGCTGACCGCTTTGAATTTATTTATTTTTAATAATTAACTATTTTTTATTAAATCATAACTTTGTACATTGATGCATTTATGGGGTTCAGGGTAGTGGTTCTATACACAATGTGAAATGTTTACCTTGAACCAAGTAACACATCCATCACAATTATACTCATTTCTTAATAGTTTTGAAATATACCATTGCATCATGCACGTTAGGTGAGATCCCCCTGAATACGCTCCCTTCTCCCAGATCCCCTCTCCCCACCCCTCTCTCTCCACTTCAACCACTTTGAAACCACTGACTGGGAGACGATGCTTACTTTGGAAGACTTACAAGAATCAATCAATGTGCTGCACAGGGGACAACCCTGTATTCAGTTTAAAATAACAACCTCCCTCTGCCCTCTAGATTTTGCCATTCTGATGTCTGCATTGCTCAGATTCCTGAGTGGATACTAACTCGCTATTCCCTCCAGGGGACCCCATAGGAACCCCACATTTACATAGAGAATGGAGGTGCTGTTTTCCCTTTGACTAGATGTCCCCTGGCAAGGCTGAGGCTCTTAGCTTCCCTTTGCTATTGTGGACACAACTTTGGAGTTTGCATGAAACTGTGGTGTCACAACCCTGAGCTGGTGATGAAATGAACACATTCAGCATTTCTGGCTGGCTGAGGAGTACAGTAGCAAAGGGACACGTCCCCACTTCCCCTTCCTGAGCCTCCTCCAGGTTTTCCAGAGTTGGTGAGCACTGGCGCCCAACATAGGTCCACCCATCTTAAATCATGTCCTTGTAGGGTAGCACAGATTGTGTGGCACACACATATATGGCTGTCACACGTACTCACAGGGCCCAGCTCTTCTCCCCACAGTGGGTCACCATGTTGCTGCCTGCAGGGTCCTCATAGGATTTTGCACAATCTTACTTACAAGCATGGTCTTGTGTGCCAGGTCAGAGGAGGAGCAGCTGCAGTTCATGCGGGGTCTGCAGGAGGTGTGGAGCATCACTGGGCGGCATGTGCTGACTGCCTTTGACCTGTCACAGTTCCCTCTGATCTGTGACCTTGGCGGTGAGTGCCTGCCCCAGACGTCAGAGCTGTTTCTCACCCTCCCTGTGTGGACTGTGTTAGCTAGCCATGGCTTTTATGTTCTGGGTTCTGGCTGTCTGAAACCTGCAGCTCTGCTTACCCTGGATGGGTCACACTCTGGGCCACTGTCCACCTGCCCTCAGGCAACTAGGGATAGCCCTATGCCCCAGAGCCTGAGGAAGTCATTCACACCAGCCAAACATAAGTCTGCCTCACTCCACCTCCGTTGTTCTTTACCTTGGATTGCATGGTAAAAACTCCTGCCCACTTGTCCTTCCCATTCACCCTGCCTCCTGAGCAAACCTGGTGCCCACATTGTCTCCATAGCGTGGCTTGAACCCTCATCTTCTGACCTGCGAGTAACAAACCTTCTTTCCATTCTTTGTCTCCGTGTGATGGCCCTCTGAACCCCAAATTCTGTATGAATCCTTTGTATTATTTATTTATTTATTTACTTACTTTTTGAGACAGAGTCTCATTGTGTTGCCCTCAGTAGAGTGCCATGGCATCACAGCTCACAGCAATCTCAAACTCTTGGGCTCAAGTGATTCTCTTGCCTCAGCCTCCCCAGTAGCTGGGACTATAGGTGCCTGCCAGGACACCTGGCTAATTTTTGCTGCAGTTGTCATTGTTGTTTAGCTGGTCTGGACCTGGGCTTGAACCCGGCAGCCTTGGTGCATGTGGCTGGGACTGTAACCACTAGGCTATGAGCACGGAGCCAATCCTCTGTACTTTAGACCAGTGAGCCACACACTCAGGCTAAGAATGGATTCTTTAGGGTTAGCAATGGCATCCTGTCTCTCCAACCAGAGATGACAATTAGCAGTGGTGCAGGCAACATATCAGCAGGGAGCAGGTAGGTTTTCGGGGATTCAGGAGGGCAGATGCCACCCTGAACCTGGGGAATCTTGTGCTATGATGGACTGCAGAGGAGTGGGCCCCTGGGCACTGCTGGAGCACCTTTGGTGGGTTAGTTTCTGGGAACAGCAGGTCCCAGAAGGTTTTAGTTTAGGAGTGTGTGACAGAATCAAGGTCAAAATGTCAGAGTTGGGGCCCAATTGCTGGGCTGCATCAGGCAAATACTCTTACCTTCGACACCATCCCATGCTGCCTTCCCACAGTGGAGGCTCCAGAATGGTGAGTTCCCATTGAGTACAGAAAATGGGAGCTCAAGAGGCCCTGCCCAGCAGGGGCATCTATTGATATCAGCCCGAGGTGCCCCTTCCTCCCAGGTCAGGGGAAGCTCAGCTTTTAGAACAAAGCAAAGGTTTGGAGTTTTAGCTGAGCTACCTGTGAGGAATCCAGGACTCATACCACCTGCTCATGGGGCTCAGCTCATGGTCCCTGGATCTGCAGGGCACCCTGAAGTCTGTAGGGAAGGTAAACTGAGGAAGCTTCTCTAAACTGGAACAACTTCTCAAGTTCATTGTTATCATTAGTAATCATAAGCAAGAGCAGGATACAGAATTGCTCCACTGGGGAGCAGCATAGGAAGAAAACCTTAGGCAGGCAATGCCGGAGCAGAGGGCCCTAGGACCTGGGGTAGACTTGCAGTGTATACTGTGCTGATCTTTGCCGTTCACTTGGCTGAGGTTTGCTCCTCCCTCTGCTGTGATCTGCCCTCACCCAGACAGGTGCACTGGACACAAGAAGATGCAGGTAAGTTGGCGGAGGTCGTGGGGAAGCTTGGAGGCGGGGTCAGACCCGCCAGGAAGAGCATCTGAGCTCAGGGGCATGTGGATCATGATGGGACTTTAATACCACATGGGGAAGGACTGTGTCCCCAGCTCATATCCCACAGGGTTGATGGGGTGTCGGGGTGCATGGCAGGTCATGGGTTCCTCTCTGAGGTTCCAGTGTGCTGTGTCCACTTCCAGGTGGTTCTGGAGCTCTTGCCAAGGAGTGCCTTTCTCTGTACCCTGAGTGTAAGGTCACCATCTTCGACATCCCAGAAGTGGTACAGATGGCAAAGAAGCACTTCCCATCCTCAGAGGATGAACGGATTGGTTTCCACCAAGGTGGGTGCCCCTGTGCTGGCTTTGTCCTCGATGTGACCTAGATGTGATCCTGGAGCTCTTGAGGGGGTGAATACTCATGGGAATGGAGGGCTTTCTGCATGGCATGTCCTGGACCCTTGAGATACCCCCTCATTAGGCTTAAAACTTCCCTGGATGCAAAGGGGCATAGAGGCACACAGTTTTCACTTCCAAGGAGACCTCAGGTTCACTAAATATCTCAATTCACAAGGAAAAGAGAAAGCCTGTTCTGAGGATGTGCTGCTGCTTGTATCACCTGTGTCACCAGGCTCCCAGGAGACATGGCTCCTAATGTTCCTCGTTGAAAGAGGGCAGGGACAGGGAGAAGAATGGCTTTTACACCTTAAAATAACAGAGAAACACATCAAAAGAAGAATACTACTTCACAACAGGTGAAAATTATCCAAAACCCAAATTTCTGTCACCCTAAAATGAGCTTTGAGTTCTAATCATTTTCTTAATGTGTGGAATGTGTTTTTGCTCCTGTTTACATAAAGTTATCTACCGAGTATGCTCAGTTGGATCTCTGGGGCTGCAAAGCTTACCGTATTTACTACGTAGCTCTTTATAAACAAAGTCTGCATAAAGGCCAGAAACGGAGGGGTAAGGGAGAGGAGGGGGGAGGGTTTTTTGTGGTGTTGTTGTTGTTGTTTTTTTTCTCTCTCTTTTTTATTAAGTCATAGCTGTGTACATTAATACTATCATAGAGCACAGTGGGTTGTTTCTATATACAATTTGGAATACTTTCAACCAACTGGTTAGAGGGATGGTAAACAGTGGGAACCACACTAATGGAGCATATTGCAAGGGTACAAGTCAAATCTATTAAGTACAGAACATAAATGTCTTAACACAATAACCAAGTAAATGAGGTGAAAGCTATATTAATTAGTTTGATGTAAGTGCTCCAAATAAAAAAATCAACACATTGTACCCCAATATGCATAAATGTGTTCGCGATCTATGTGTATATGACTTAATAAAAGGAAAAAAAACAAAAGAAAATGTCTGCAGATCACTGAGGGAATTTGGTGGTGCTGTATTGGGGAAATCCAATCAGGGTGGCACTTTGCAATTTCTGCTATTTGATGACACTTCATCAGAGTCATTTGAAAGAGTTTTAAGTGAAAAACAAAAGTGGATATCCCTTTGAGAATCGGCCCAGCAGATTTTTCTATAAAGAGCTACATAGTAACTACTGTAAAATCTGCAGCCCCAGAGGTCAAACTCAGCATATGAAGTAGATACCTTATATAAACAGAAGAGAAAACACATTTCCACACATTAAAAAAAAAATTGATTAAACGCCAAGGCTCTTTTTAGGGTGACAGAAATTTGGCTTTCAGATAATTTTTACCTGTGTGAAGTAGGATTCTTCTTTTGATATATTTCCCAAGTATTTTAAAGACTAAAAAATCATTCTTGGCTTTGGAGAATCTCCTGTCTCTGCCCTCTCTCCTGCAGGAACATTAGGAGACGCCGTGTCTCCTGGGAGCTTAGACGCAGGACAAAGGTGACAGAAGCAGAAGTCCTCGTTCCCTTCTGAATTGGGATATTTAGTGATGCTGAGGTCTTCTTGGAGGTGAAAATAATTAGTCACTACAGAGTGAAAGCCAAGGGAAGTCACTTACAGGGGATGAGGAGCCTGGTGGGGATCGCATGTGGCGGAGGTCGCACGTGGCGGAGGTGGCACATGGCCTGTCCTTGGACTTCAGGATGTGTCAGGTGTACAGGAACCACAGGCCCTGTCTGTTGATATACATGGTGTGGACCATAATCCTGGAATCTTTTTGGATTCCAGCATTTTGGTGTCTCCCATGTGTCAAGGGTGGGGTGTGACATACCCAGT
This sequence comes from Galago senegalensis, assembly GCA_963575145.1. Taxonomy (NCBI): domain Eukaryota; kingdom Metazoa; phylum Chordata; class Mammalia; order Primates; family Galagidae; genus Galago; species Galago senegalensis. The sequence continues at coordinate 6,805 of CAUYTI010072484.1, read as the reverse complement.
AAAGGTGCAAGTGGGACAGACTAGGACGCTGGGATTATTAGTTTATTTATGTGTTAATTTATTTTCATTGGCAAATGACAAATTGTGTCTACACAGGGACTGTGTGATGTTTTGATATAGGTGTCCACAGTGTAATGATTATATCACTCTATTTAGTGCACCCATCACCTCATGCACTTACCACGTGTATGGTGAGGATGTGGAGAATCTGCTCTCAGCGATTTTGAAGAATATAATACATTTTTAGTAGTTGTAGTGAGCATGATGTGCAAGAGCTCTCTTGAACTTGTTTCTCCTGTTTAATTGCGTTTTTTTGGTCCTTTGCCCAGCAATCCCCTCCCTAACACCCCACCTCCTCATAGATATCATGCTACTCTGTTTTTCTGAGATTGGTTTTCTCAGATTCTACGTGAGTGAAATTGAGCAGTGTTTGTCCTCCACACCTGGTGTCTTTCATTCACCACAATGTCCTCCAGCTTCATCCGTGTTCTGGTAGACCTACTTGTTTTTCAAAGCTAGATAGTATTCCCGTGTGCACACGCCACAAACCCTCCCTCCATGCATGCATGTTCCCTACTCTTGTAGGGAACACCCAATGTAAACAGCTTGCTCATAGAAGGCTGAGCTGAGATGCAAAGAATGAGAACAAATCCGTTTTGCGAAGGAAAGAAACTTCCCTGGTGCAGAGACTGCGTGTGCAAGGGTCCTGAGGCAGGGAAGCCCTTTATCACTTTCTAGTGATGTATCTACTATCTCACTTGCAATGCTCCTTTGTATGGCTATTATGAGTCTACAAACAGTGCTTGTTGTCTGGAAGAACAGCAAAGAGGTGTTCTTCACTCAACAGCAACTTCAGTTAGTATTGAGGCATGCTACGTTTTAATGGAAGTTACCAACTGTTAGGGACTCCTAAAACCAACCTTAGGTTTAATAATTTGCTAGACTCACAGAGCTCAGAAATGCCACCATCCTTGTGGTTATGGTTTGTTACAAGGATACAGATGGCAATTAAGCAAAGCAGAAAGAGACATGGGTCTCCTGGGATCAGGCCCAGGACACAGCTAACATCAGCTTCCAATCTTCTTGCCCTAAAAGAGCCGTGTGACAGTGCGTTGCCCACCAGCAGGGCTTACCCAAGCTTTGGGGTCTGGGGACTTTATTGGGGGCTGGTCCCAGAAGCACAAGTGACCACCTTGATGCCTGAGCTCAGTTTTCTGTCTTTCCAGAGAACACTTTGGTCAGGTGGCTCAAAACCTCCCCAGTAAATCCATCCCACTGTTAGCGGAGATTACACAGATCTGGGGTCAACTCAGACATTCTTAAGTGGCAGGACATTCTGAGAGATCAGAGTTGCTGGACCCAGGATTCATTCTTTCTTTGGAAGATGCAGGGTTTGGATAACAGAGGTCTGCTGAGTTAACCCTGCAATACATGGCGCTATCTAAGGTTTCTTCCAAAACTGGGAGGCTTTTTGTTTGTCCATTTTTATTAGCTAGTATCTAAATTTGTCATCTAGGCTGGAGTGCAGTGGCATCATCATAGCTCACTGCAGCCTCAAGCTTCTGAGTTCGGGTGACTTTCCACCTCATCCTTCCAAGGAGCTAGGACTACAGGTGTGTATCATAAATCTGGCTAATTAAAAAAATTTTTTTTTCTGACATGGGGTCTTGCTATGTTGCCCAGGCTGGTTTTGAATGCCAGGTCACCAGTAATCCTCTCTCTTCAGCTTCCAAAAGTGCTGGGTTGGGCGACAGGTGTGAGCCACTGTACCTGGTCTAAAGTTGGTAGCTTCTGATTTTGTAGGAAAAATATTTCAGGAGATGAGTGTACGACACCACAGACACACACGATGAGTCTCTCTTGGGTATTTCTTTTCAACAGAGACCACAGGTCTTAATTGCTGGTTCAGCTGACTTCATCAGGCAAGAGCTGGTGACCAAATGCCTAGGGTGAAATATGTAGATTTGAGATTTGTCAGGCATCATGCTTTGCTGTGGGACATCAGGAAATGGACTTAATAACATGTTCTGAGTGGGAAGAATGTTCTTGTCTGAATACCTGAATACTTTTTCAGGTTCAGGCTTAGGACTGTGGGTCACATGCTGGGAATACCTGGGTGACTTATTGTGGGGTCTTTGTACACAAACCCTGATCTGATTGGAAAGCTGGCTGGGAAAAGTGCTGAAAATAAGGACTCATGCCAGTTTAAAACACAATGTCTGAAAATGCCTGAAGAAGAGGTACATGAACTCAGGCTGAGTAAATTAAGAAAACACAGCCTCATAAAGAATGGATGAAGATAAATACATTTAGAAAAGAAATCAACGCTGGCTGCAACAAAATGCTAAGTAATAATAATAATGATGCCCAAAAAGTAACATTCACACTGTCAGATACAAGTATGTGTATCACAGAATGCTTTGACTCGGAGGTTCACTATGGAGTCATCAGTTAATAATATTTTTTCTTGGATGTGAAATGACTCTGTAGGAAACATTTTTTGCGCACTCCCTGAGCAGATATTCACTGAATACCTAATAAACCATGACGGTTTTTTCCCTAAGTGTTTCATATCATCTTTTGCATTTCTCTTCTCCACTTGCTGTGAGGGAGTTCTCAAATTGTGGTCTCTTTCTATAATGATAGGAAAAATGAAAGTAAGCAAAGAGAACTGAGCCACTAATTGTTAAGACGGCATCTGGTACCCAGCCCTCTGGTTTCAGGTCTTCACTGTCTTGTCACAACAACTGACAAAGGAGAGTCAGATGCTCCCTCGAGGTCGAAGGGACTGGGATTGCTGGGACGGCTGCCAGACCAAAAAGAGGGAAAAGACTGTTTTGCCGTTCTAGATCTTTCTGGAGAAAGAGATAGTAAATTGTGAGGGGATGAATTTCCTTGTAGTCCGGGGTTTTAAGCATCTCCTCTGACCATGATCTGGGCAGGGTAGAGACTAGACTGGACCATTGCCCCGTGAGACTTTGTTATAAGAGTAATTGGAAAATAGCAAGGGCTTCTTCTTCTCAAGACATCTTTAACGTATCTTAAACACGTCTGACCCACACATGTATCTATGTATTACTAAGATATCTGTTTGGGGCAGCGCCTGTGGCTCAAAGGAGTAGGGCGCCGGCCCTAAATACCGGAGGTGGTGGGTTCAAACTTGGCCAAAAAGAAGAAAAAGATACCTGTTTTTGTATGAACACTGGCAAGTCTCAATAAGTCAGATTTTTTAATTTTAATTTTGTTAATGACTTTGTGTTTATAAATTAATTTCTAATGGGGGAAATGATTTCCTCTGAAGTTGGAACACGTCACACATTAGTCTTTAATAGATCAGACTCCATGTGCACTGGAGGAAATTTTTTCCTACCCTGCCTCTTTCTTGGAAGTGATTTTTTTTGTTGTTCTTTTTAAAAATTAAGGTTAAAAGCTCAAATACTTGACTTTTTGGAAGCTTAGCTTGTTTTCTAATTTTAGAAATATCTAAAATTTACTGAGTCACAAAACTCTCAGGGACTCTTCTTGAAATCAAAGGATTTTTTTTTTTTCATTTCTTTCTGTTGATCTGGATATGATAAATTCTTGTGGTTGTATTTTGGGAAATGACTTTAGGACCTACACTTGATTGATCCTCTCTGACAAGCTGAACGGACATGTCCGCAGACAGGAGTTGGTATAGACCTGACTTGAAGTCACACCGGTGGGAATTAAATCCCAGTTCTGCTCCTGACTTTGTATCATTAAATTACTGTAGCGATTTGATGAGTTATTACACCGAAATTACTCCAAATAGGGTAACGCATGGTAAATGCCATATAATGATGACTTTTATATCAGAAAGTTGCTCATTTCATTTTTGATTTGATATGCTTTTAAAAAGCTACAATATATTTTTAATTTAGGACGTGATTCAGTAACTTTTCTTATGAAGAGGAGAAAAGTAAACATTCTCCTCTTTGTAAGCCACAGACTCTCTATTGCAAAACCTTGACATTGCCATAAAAGCATAAGCATGGTCATGGGTAATACAGAAATGACTGAGTGTGGCTACGTCCCAATAAAACCTTATTTATACAAACAGGTGATGAGATAGATTTGGCCCATAGGCCATAGTTGCTGATTTCTAATTTGGGAGATTATTTCAATTCTTTTAGAAATATTTAATTCAAACTAGAAGCACACCTGATGTGTTATCATTTTGAACAGTAAAAATCATACCTATTTATATGATGTGTAACAGCCAGCATATGAGAATTCAGTAGTATAGTTTCACAACAATTTAATTAAAATAATAGTATGTTATATAAATAGACGGTTAAATGGCATTTTTTAAATTCAAATTAAAAATGTGGGATATTTAGAGAAAAATTTAAAGTATCCATCCCAATTAGATGTTTTATTTCAGAATTATATATAAAGCACCATAAAAAAGAATTCATTAATAATTTAAAATGACATTCTATGAAGAACAAGTGCTCAAATGTATTTTTAAACAGAAACTTAGGAATAGCACAAAACATTAAACTCTGGAAACAATTGCTTCTATGTGCATAGGAAGGGTGCTGGGTAACTTCCAGTTTCGAAAGTACATGTCGACGGTGCTTTTTATAGCTGACATAGTTATAAATTTAAATAAGATTTGATATATATATATATATATATATATATATATGTAGAGAGAGAGAGAGAGAGAGAGAGATTTTTATATCTTGAATCTGAAAGGTAGCAGGAGGTAACACAGTCACAATCATTTTTCTAAGTGTAAACGGATCTGTTGTAATATCTAATGCAGATTATTAACAGAATTGTCACTGATATTAGAATATATTTTACTGCTCGTGTCTTTGGGTATAAATCACAGAGCACCTGTGTATTTAGCTGCCCACCTGCGGAGGTTGGGGAGGAGGCGAGAGGAGATTAGAATTCAAAGGGACCACGCAGAAAAAGAGGTTTGTGTATTGGTAATATTCAGCCTCTGACCTTCCAAAGTGGCTATACAGTTGGACAGTAGCTTTTCCAGCCAGCAGTGTTCTAAGGGAAGACTTCTCAGATTTCTGTCACCCCCCCATCACCTGTCCGTTATATTAAGTGCACAGAGGACAGCAGCACCGGGAGAGCACACCAGTACACTCTTAAAGCTTAGCGGAGGTGTAGAATGAGGGGAGGTTTAGGGCATTTAAAGAGAACTCAATTCTTTCTGCCTCCAGGGAATGTCATAAAAAAGAAGGAAGAGATAGCTCAGTGCCTGACGTTCAGTGTTCAGGGCCATATACACCGGCCATATACACCAGGGCTGGCGGGTTTGAACCTCGCCTGGGCCCACTAAACAACAATGACAACAACAACAACAAAATAGCCAGTCATGGGCTGAGGCAAGAGCATTACTTAAGCCCAAGAGTTTGAGGTTGCTGTGAGCTGTGATGCCACAGCACTCTATCTAGGGTGACACAGTGAGGCTCTGTCTCAAAAAAAAACTAAAGAATTTTTAAACAACTGGTAGGATCTTTACAAACCAAAGAGGAAGACTTCCTCCATTTTTTTCTTCTTGATGTAATTATTAAGAGAATTTTGGTGAAAATATAACTCTGGGTGAGGCTAACGTATTTGGAATGTGACGTGGCACATTTTGCCTCACAAAGCGTAGGTCGGCACCACTGGGGAACTGTGAGTGCCCTTCCCCATGTCCTGACTTCAGAGATTGTATCTCTTGAGCTTCTAGAACAGAAATAAAACAACGAAACTAAAGTTCTCAAATGGATTGGCACTCACAGATTAATACAATTGGCCGAAAGGGTGATGAGTGGTGAAAATCTTATATGTTTGTTGGCCATTCATCTGTCGTCTTGGAAAAAGGCTCTGTCCATGTCACCTGCCCTTTGCTTGCAGGGTGTGTGGGGCTGGGCACACTTCTGGTGGGAGGACTCAACCACCATTCAGACTCTGGACTTGACCTCACAAACACAAGTTTGTGATCTAATCAGATGGACCCTTATAGTAACCCTGAATAAGAAAAGAACACATTATATGCACAGACTCTGGACTTCACCTTACAAACACAAGGGTGTAATCTAATGAGATGGATCCTTATAGTAACCCTAAATAAGAAAAGAAAACATTATATGCACAGTTGATAAAAAGTTCATGAAAAGTGATGTTTTCTTGTGGAAGAGTCATTATCAGACTGGAGAGTACTCAGTCTGCGGGATTTGAGAAAATGCAATCATTCAGAAAGCATTTGCTATTTTCCAAGCATTTATGAAATACATGCAGTATTTGACACAGTACATTGCTGGACGTTCTGGGTGATGGTATCATATAAGAAAATTCCATTATTCTCATATTTTCTTACGATTATAGCTCCATTTGCAGTATTTCCAATTTAATATTTTTTTAACTTACTTACATTTGAGGTAGTATAATATATTCTAAATCCTCTGTGAAATTACGCAGTCAACTCGAATGAGTCCTTAAGCAGAATTAGACTAAAAGAGAAAGCATAAAAGAGGCGGATATGCAATTAGATGAAGAAATAATAGCCTTGGAAGAAAATATAAAATACGTTTAAATCTACCAGACACTTCTAATCATAAAATAATCTCGATATTGCTTTAATCATCCAGCATCAATGTTAATAACGCTTGATTATCACCATTTGCTCACTTTTCTACTAATACTTTAAAAATAGATGTAAATTAAATGTACATCATTAAGCAAATACCATTTTCTTTTCTTATTTTTTCCTGTGTTGTCCCTGAATCTTGAGACCTTGCTGCAGTTCACATAGTATTTTAAAACATCTTTAAAT
>CAUYTI010072483.1:0-10674 GCA_963575145.1 Galago senegalensis | reverse complement strand
CTAAGGTGCCAGCCACATACACCTAAGGTGGCGGGTTCGAATCCAGCCCGGGCCCGCCAAACAACAATGATGGCTGCAACCGAAACAAACAAAAAAAATAGCCAGGCGTTGTGGTAGGTGCCTGTGGTCCCAGCTACTTGGGAGGCGGAGGCAGGAAACTCACTTGAGCCCAGGAGTTGGAGGTTGCTGTGAGCTATGCAATGGCACTCTACCCAGGGGGACAGCTTGAGGCTCTGTCTCAAAAAAAGAAAAAAAAAAAAAAAGAAAATCCCTTACGTTACCAGGACCTAGGAATTTAGAAGCATAAACACCAAGAAATAATATCTATTTCTCTTTAAACTTTAGGTGTGACCCTGGGGCAGTAGATATCAAGATCTAGGTTTAATGGTAGCATGTGACTTTATTTTTTATTTTTATTTTTTTTGAGACAGTCTCACTATGTTGCTCTCAGTAGAGCGCTGTGGCATCACAGCTCGCAGCAACCTCCAACTCCTGGGCTCAAGTGAGTCTCCTGCCTCCACCTCCCAAGTAGCTGGAACTACAGGCGCCCACCATAATGCCCAGATATTTTTTTTGTTGCAGTTGCCATTGTTTAGCAGGCACAGGCCAGGTTCAAAGCTGCCAGCCTCAGTGTATGTGGCCAGCGCCTTAACCACTGAGCTATAGGCACCGAACCATGGCATGTGACTTTAAATCATAGAATTTCTTCATTTCATGTTCTTTCAGCTGAGTATGGATAGCTGGGTTTAACTTACCTGCATTAATGATGGGATCCCACTATAGACACAAAGAATATGTATGTAATTACTATAAATATGTTAAGGAAGAACACTGCAGAGGGACATAACCTGGTAAGGAGCAGAGGAGAGAAACATGTAGAAGGCTTCACTAAGGAGGTGATATTTAAGCTGATTTCTAAAGAATAGTACAAATTCCCCTGTCATAAAGGGTAGAAAGAACTATCCAGACAGAGGAATTGATTGACACAAGGTAGAAAGGAACACAGAGCATCTCAGAAGCTGAAAGCCAGTTGGGTTGGAAGTGTTGAAAACTAAGGTCTCTTATTAGTCCTCAAGGGGAAGATCTATTTCAAATACTCTGACACAACGTATTTAACAGCATACAGATAAGGTGGTCTGAGACTCAGGGAATTAAAGAATTCAGAGTACAGGGCTAGAAGAACAGAAATAGTCAGTCAACATCCTTTGGAATCATTGGGCTAGCTATCCTGTAGGATGAAAAGAAGAATGGGAAATAAACTATTGGAAATAGAGGCAGGATTCATGGCTATGAATGTGTGGAGTAGCCTACACATAGACATAAACCAGGGTGTGGGCACACAAAAAGCTAAGCAGATAATATAAAGAAAAAAGCAGGCTGAGTGTACAACAATAGGGAGGAGTAGGAACTATGGCAAACCAGAGAGTTCTTGCCTTGTCTAACGGGACAACTGCTACTCAGTTCCCACTAACTACTGCATGTGGGAACTGATGGCAAGTTTTTCTAGATCTTCTGTATTGCAGTGGATCCTGTCCATGTCATCTTCCCCTGGCCTCTGGAGCCCACTCTTCCCTACTGTACAGCAGGCCAGAAGTTCCCCAGGAATTACCGTGCTCATCAGCCCTCCACCCCCTCCACCATATCTGTCCCAACCAGTGATTGATGAGGTTGGTAAACACATACTTTGAGGCCCTTGACTCTCAGGTGAGATAACTTTAAGGTACATGTTTGACACTTTTCCTTGAGTTCCCCAAGAGAATGAAGCTCTAACTGCCCCTATAGTAACTTCCTTAATCATCTTTTTTTTGGGGGGACAGAGTCTCACTACATTGCCCTTGGTAGAGTGCTGTTGTGTCACAGCTCACAGCAACCTCAAACTCTTGGGCTTAAGCAATTCTCTTGCCTCAGCCTCCCTAGTAGCTGGGACTACAAGCGCCTGCCACAGTGCCCAGCTATTTTTTTGTTGTAGATATCATTGTTGTTTAGCTGGCCCAGGCTGGGTTTGACCCTGCCAGCCTTGGTGTATGTGGCCAGTGCCCTACCCACTGACCTACGGGCACCGCCCATTCCTTAATAATCATGACCACCCTCTTCCTTTCCCTGTCTCACTTCCCCACTCCCCTACTGCAGTTTCCTAGGATCAACTTCCAAATGACCTTACTGGCCACTGAAGCCTATCACAGAGGCTACTTCTGGAAGAAACGAACATAAGAACACAAAATGTTAAGAAATATTTGAAATCCCGGTGTTTTAAATATTAAAACTTCCCAATTAAACTTGTGCATGTCAGCAAAAATAGGTCTGAGGGCTGCATTTAGCCAACAGACCATCAGATTGGGGATTCTGACATAAGCTATGACTTTATCTGCCTTTCTGATAACAACCACCCAGGAAAGGAACACATGAACTAAAAAAAACATATTTAAGAAAGTTGGATGAAAGAGTTCGAAGGGTGGAGACTTCTGTCACATGAAAATGGCTGCTTAAAATAGGGGGATTCCTGTTGCGAGCTTTCTCGTTTGAATATGGCTTCAGCAGTCATGTAGAGGCCCCGTAGGAAGTCTCCTAGCTGAGCCAGGCCCAGAGGCCCAGAAGCCGGCACCCCGACAGCTGCACACCAAACTGGTTCTGCAGCTACAATGACAAGCCAGGGCCTGCTGGCTGTAGGGTCCTCAGAATCAGACTTTCCCGGTACCCAGTCCACAACCCTCCCTGGGGCCATAAACACAGCTGCATTCCGTGAGATCTTAGCCCAGCTCACCTGGTTTCTTGGCACAAGGAAAGGTCCTAATAGTGTGAGTATGAGGAGCTACTGGGAGTAGGGGGCTGTAAGCCCCTTCCTCTAGCCAAGTCAGCTTTCTACGTAGTCATCGAATTCAGCCACTCAAAATGCTGACAGGAGGCACTGTCATCCTGGTGCTGCATAAAGGAAGACAGGCCAGACCCTGGAGGGTGTAGGGCTGCACCTGGTTGAGATGCCCAGACAGGCCCACGGGTGACAGACAGCACCTTATGCCCCAAGCCCAGTCTCCAGCGGTGTTTGGAAAGCTTGTGCTATTTTAGGTTCCTTTGTCATCACTGCAGGCAAACGGGACTGGAGGAGCTTGATTAGAAGGGAAAGAACCGGTTTAACAGAGCTGGGGTAGTGGGGGTTGCCTCCCTGAGTTGGCACCCTAGCACCAGGCAGAAGAGCCTGTGTCAGTACTTCTGAGGCTCAGGACTGGGTTAGGATTTCAAGGAGCAACTTGTCAGATAGAAGAGGCAAAGAAGAGAAGTTTGAGCATCAGAGGCCAGAGGCTATAATTTCTCCCTCAGAAATAATCGTGACAATAACATCATGTTATAAATGCACTTTTTAATATATAAGTTATCTTCATAGACATTATATCATTTGATCCATACTGCACCCCTATGAGGCTAGCAGATATTATTCATCCCACCTTAAATATAAGGAGTATAAGGAATCTAAATCTCACCAAATAAAATGACTTGCCCAAAGCCACAGTCTTAAGAAAGTGGCAATGGCAGGGCCAGAATCAATTATAGAACTTGGTTTAGGGAAGTCAGAGCCGTACATCAGAGAAGTCTTTGCATCAAGCAGAGAACTCAGAGAATAAGGGGGAGTCCTGGCCTTCTGCTGAGGACCTAGGAAATATGGAACTTCATGGGTCGGGGGCTTGAGAAGTGGACCCATGCACTGAGCCTATTGATGGTCTGGCACTACAGGGCCACCAACAGCAGGCCTCAGGGCAGCTTCATCTCCACTCTTGGCTGGTGGGGAGGCAGGGTTTTTCTGTTCCCCTCATGCCGCCCCCTGAGTCAGCTCTTTGGCATTGCCCTGGCATGTCCTGGGCCCCACGCCCAGGCAATGAGGAGGCGCTGGCAGATTGCCTGGGGAATGCTGCTGTCTTAACTTAAGCCAAGTCCTAATTACGACCCCCTCCCCAGAGCAGGCCAATAATGGCTGCATTGGGGGCTGCAACTTATAGGCACCAGGGGAGCTTCCCCTGCCCCCTGGACTCCCTGGTACAGGAGTCACCAGGTATATGCTTTTACCTGATGGCTGCAACCCTATAGGAGGTGCAGAGACCAAATCCATTTTATAGGCTTTGGCTGAGCCAGGCTCCTACCCCAGGGCTCTGCTTGGGTTTCTGGTCACATCCAAATAGCTAAGGAGGGAGTTGCTTTTGGACAGAAAGGAGGGAAAGAGAGCCAGGACTCCAGCATGAAGCTGCCTCAGCTGTTTCTGGGGCTCTGACTCAGGAGCTGCTTCTCAGGAATGTTGAGCACCTGGGCCTCAGAGACCCTTGTCCAGGCACAGTGGAATGAACAGGTGGGTATGAGAGATGTTTTACCCTTCTCTCTCTTCTCTGAAAACACCCTTGCAGAGAAACCCACCAGGGGGCCAGTTGAGGGCTTATAGGGAAAGACCCTGGTAACCTCCTCCAGGAATGAAGGCTTCCCAGACCTGTCAGCCTCCAGGGATCTACACCTAGCAATAACCATTGGCAACAAACAACTTGCATTCATAAAAAAGCTGCCTTATGTAGGAGTCTGTCTCTACCCCTCTCTCTGTCTTATCTCCCCAACTCTGCTTGACCTCATGCTTCTGGGTAAAAAAGAATGACTTGAGCATCATACTCATTTGATAAGTATGTTGATTAGCTGATAATCTGAGAAAAAGGAGCAAAACAAGAAAGGCAAAGAGAAATCAGTGAGAAAACAAGCAGGCTGGGTCATATCCCCAAATCTGGAGAACCTGCTTCCCTTCCCAGGCCAAGTTCCCTGGCCATTTGGAAAGGAGAAAGCAGAAAAGCTTCATGAGGTGGCCTGGCACTTCCTTGTCCCCAGTGCTCATCCCAGCCCCAGGTGCCCTCAGCAGGATCCATCCACCTTCAAAAAAGCCTCTGCAGTGATTCTCCAAATATGGACAATTTTCTTCTCTCTGCCTCTGGCCTTTATTTCCTTGCCCTAAAGCAGATGGATGTCCCACAGGATAATCTTCAGTGAAATGAGACCCACGGAGACCTACCCCTGGAACAGAACTCTTGTCAGCAGTTTATTACACAATGCAATAATTTTAGGTTTGTCTGCGTACCTCATTAGATCGTAAGAGCTGGGAGGGCAGGAACCGAGTCTGTGTTGTTCACCAAGCTATTCTCAGAATATAGCATGCTGCATAGTACACAGCAGATGCACACCTGGGTGTCCATATACATCTGCTGATTTGGTTCTTCAAGGAGTATCGGGAACCTGCCAGTATACTCCTGCTATCCAGCTGCCATCAGCAACTTTTATTCTGGAGCTCAGTCCAGGTCCAAGATCTGATGTTCTGTTGGAAGAAACTGAGGACACAGGCACCAATAAACTTTTTCTGGGGCCTTGGATTCTAAGACAGACTCGGCATTGGAAATGACTCCCAGAGTGGGGTGGGCTGGGTAATCCTGGTAGCCCCGCTGGCTCTCTAAAACTGGGCCTAAGGCGGCCTCTAGTGGACAAGCAGAATCACTACCCGTTTGGGGCAGAGGACTAGTTTCCTCACTTCTTTGCCAGGCCGTCTGGTTCTCCATCCTTGGGCCCAAGGTCAAGAACATTCAAGATGGCACCACTAGCAAGGTAAGTGGACTGTACCAGAACAATAGGCCAGCCATGTAATGGACGGATCAATTAACAAGCACTCATTACATATAGTACATAGTGCTCTCCTGAAATTTATAAGACAAAGCCTCTGCCCTTGATCTAAATAGAAGGCAAAATCAAAAAAAATTTAAAGCAAGCACTGAACCGATTATGAGGTGCCAACCATTTCAAGACTGAGTTCAGAGGGTCAATGCAACCTTTCTGTTCCTCAATTTCGTCATCTATAAAATAGAAACAATAAAACTTACCCTATAGGGTTATGATGATTAAAATAAAATGATGGGGAGAAAATATGCTATTATTATTGTTGTTCAGGTCAACATAAAAAATTTAGAAAGCACATCTAAGGAAGGAAACAAGTTCACACTAATACCACTACCAGAGAAAAAACTATTAACCTGATGATGTACATCCTTAAGCATGTGAAGTCTGTCTTCAAAAGCAGGGGCGTTCTGGAAGTAGAACAAAATCACAAGAGTGAGCAGAATTATGGGGGTTCTAGAAAGTTATACATAAATTCATATTTAATTCTGAAGGAAACAGCATTTCAGCAAGGGTGTGGTCATTGAAAGTGATATTATTGGCTAGGTACAGTGGCTCACGCTTGTAATCCTAGCACTCTGAGAGGCTGAGGCAGGAGGATCACTTGAATCCAGGAGTTTGAGGTTGCTGCAGGCTAGGCTGATGTCACAGCACTCTAGCATGGGCAACAAAGTGAGACTGCCTGAAAAAAGAAAAAAAAGGTGATGTTATTTTCCGTAGCTTTCTTCCTATATGTTAATCTTACCAGAGGGGCCTTCCTGCCACCCTATATTGAATACTTCACCTCCCCTTCACCATCTAATTCCTTTACCACTATCTGCTATATTAAATATTGATTTGTTTATTGTTTGTTCATATCACAAGAAGACAGGCTTCCTGAGGGCAGGGACTCCATCTCTTTTGTTCATTGCTCATTGTGCATAGTCTCATCCCCAGCACTGAGACTATGCCCTACAAAGAGAAAGTGTTCCATTGATATTTCTTGAAAGAATAAATAAAAGAAAGTGGAAAATAAAGTGGGTCAGCAAACTTAGGAGGAAGGCCACTGCAAAAATTTGGGAGGGTTAGGTAGGCCCAGTCTATGGTGGTAGGAAGGGAATGGAAAGAAGAGATGGAAACAGGACACTTAAAGGGAAAGACACATGGGTGGTGGAGGATAACTACCATTTATTTATCATCAGGCACTGAGCCATTCATTTATAAATATTATCATTAAATTATTACAGTAACCCTATAGTGAAAGTTACATGTTTATTTTACCTATGTGTAAAGGGAGCTTAAGTAACTTCCCCAAGGTCACACAACTAGTAAGCAGTGGCATCTAAATTCAAATCTGGTTCTACCCTTGAAGTGAGATAAGGGAAGAGTCAATGTCAACTCCAGTATGCTGAACCTAAGTCTTTGGCAGACACTGTCAGAGCCAAGGGAGGTGGAGAAGAAAACTAGTTAAGGGCTCGGCACCTGTAGTTCAAGCAGCTAGGGCACCAGCGACATACACCAGAGCTGGTGGGTTCGAATCCAGCCTGGGCCCACCAAACAACAATGACAACTATAACAAAAAAATAGCCAGGTGCTGTGGTGGGCGCCTGTAACCCCCACTACTGAGGTAGGAGGATTGTTTAAGCCCAAGAGTTTGAGGTTGCTGTGAGCGATGACACCACTGCACTCTACCCAAGGTAACAGCTTGAGACTCTGTCTCAAAAAAAAAAAAAGAAAACTAGTTAAGGGTGGCAAGGAGAATAGTTATAATAGTTAATATTTATTAAATCCTAACTATTCAACATGCTCTTTTACCCTTCACATGTACTAATAATTTGCTCCTCATAAAAAACCCTGTGATTAGATAGGAGGAATAAGTTCAAGAGATCTATTGTACAGCATGATAACTACAGATAATAACAACCTATTGTATTCTTGAAAATTGCTAGGCAAGTAGCTTTCAAGAGTACTCACCACACACACAAAAAAACAAGTATGTGAAGTGATACATATGTTAATTTGCTTGGTGCCACCACTCTACCGTGTGTATATATTTCAAAACAATGTGTTATATGCATAAATATATATGATTTTTTGTCAGTTAAAATAAAAAAATAAGATGTTAATTTAAAAAACCCTCAGCCCCATGAAGTGAATACTATTATTATTATTCCTGCCTTGCCAGTTAGAAAACTGAGGCTCAGAGAAGTTATAAAACTCACAGACTACCACAGTTAGTAAGAGGCAGAGCCAGGATTTGGCTTCAGCGTTCTTAACCACCATGTTATCCTGCCTCTCAATTTGATTAATTTGGATTTGTATCATGTTGAATTCGGATAGCTAGCAGAACATTCAAGTGGGAATTTGGTAGGTAACCATTTATAGCTCAGGTCTGGGACCTAGCAGCCTCTGGGCCTGTTCAGGAGTCCAGAATGTTGGACGTTGGTCCTTCCTGAGACCCATCCCTGCCTGGCCTATAAGTTTATCCACTGTCAGACACTATTTATATTATATCTGGGTGGTCCCCAGCTTTATGGCTTGTTTCTTCCCTCATTACACCCTCCCCTCCAGTTCTCCTGACCCTCCCCCCCAATTTCCCAAACACCTGCCAAGTCCTCAGTATCTTAGGGTCTAATTCATACTCACTCTTCTACTAGCAATGCCCCCTCAACTCACCTCCATCTGGCAACATCCTTCCTCTCTTCCATCTCCTCCATTAAGTCTTCTCTGACTGTTCTAAGTGATTTGATTTTCTCCCCTTTGAAAATCCCACAGTGCTTTGCTGTATCTTCCAAGTATTTAATGGGTTCTTACCACAGCCTGGCACTTTAACCACTGGTGATACCAGGAGGAACACAGACACAGACCTATCCGCGTGAGGCCTACAGTCACAGGTAGGTAAATTGCAGACAGGTAAAGTTACACTTGGGATAAGTGCTTTGAAGAAGCGGCAGGTGGTGGTTTGGGGGCTGTCATTACAGAGATTTGATCTGGTCAGGAGGAAGTGATCCTCAAGCAGAGAACTGAAGAACAGGCAAAGAGGGGAGGGAAGAGAGATTCAGACATCCCCTTGTACAAAGATCCTTTTTTATTTATTTATTTATTTATTTAGGCCAGGGCTGGGTTTGAACCTGCCACCTCTGGCATATGGGGTTGGCGCCCTACTTCTTTGAGCCACAGGCACCATACTTGTACAAAGATCCTAAGGTTATCTGTGGTACTAAGCTTTTGGCTTGTATCATTGTTTTATTATCATACTTATCTTCTTGCCCCCAGTGAGTAAAGCTCCTTAAAGGCAGGGCCTATTTTGGCCCCTCTTTTTATCCTGTGCAAGAGTTAGGACTTAAGCTTGCCCAGGACAGGGAGATAGTTGACTGGATGGACAGAGGGGGCATTGTTTTTGCAAAGACTCTCAGCATACCACCCCCCAGAGCTCCTGGAGCACTGAGAGGTCATCCTATGCCCATCTCCACCACCCTCTTTTGGGGTGTCCAAAGAATAGTGTCATTTCCAGCTCCAGGCCCAGATGTATGTCTGTCCTTTTTTTTTTTTTAATAGACAGTCTCACTTTGTCACCCGAGTAGCTGAGACTACAGGTGTCCACCACAACACCTGGCTATTTTTTTTTGTTGAAGTTTGGCCAGGGTCAAGTTCGAACCTACCACCCTCGGTATATGGGGCTGGCGCCCTACCCACTGAGCCACAGGCGCGGCCCATGTATGTCTGTTCTTAATGCAGGTCTTCTCACCTGGGGCTAAGGTTTCAGGTCTCATGCATCTGCGAGCACAGAGGTAGCCTGCCCTTGTAGACTCCCTGTGAGCTGTAGAGTTTGATGACACAGAACATAAGGGTGGTTTTACCAGGACAGTGGGGTTTTCTAGGACCCCTGGCTCTACTGCCTACACCGTGCTCACTCTTTCAGCCACTAACTTTCTTTCTACTCCTTGAATACACCATGATGCTTTTGTTTTAGGCTTTCACCACTGCTCCTTCCACCAGAAGTGCTTTTTTTTTTTTTTGAGACAGAGCCTCAAGCTGTCCCCCTAGGTAGAGTGCCATGGCATAGCTCACAGCAACCTCCAACTCCTGGGCTCAAGCGAGTCTCCTGCCTCCACCTCCCAAGTTGCTGGAACCACAGGCGCCTGCCACAACACCCGGCTATTTTTTTTTGGTTGCAGCCATCATTGTTGTTTGGTGGGCCCGGGCTGGATTCGAACCCGCCACCTTAGGTGTATGTGGCTGGCACCTTAGCCACTTGAGCCACAGGCGCCGAGCCCAGAAATGCTTTTGTTTGCATCTTCATACAACTACCTCTCTATCATCATTTCTAAATGTCATTCCTAAATGTCTGCCTTATGAGTTGCTTTCCAAGGGCAGCCATGTCTGAGTACCTCTGTTTAAAGGCATTCTCTATGTTCGCCTCTCCTATCACACTCTATCCCCATCACTGATTTTATTTTCTTTGTAATAGAACTTTCTCCAGTCTAAAAACCTGGAGAAATGAGCCTCTTTCTAGGTTAATTGCCTCTCTAAAAGAATGTAAGCTACACAAGAGCAGGAATTTTGCTGGATTGTCCTCTTCTGTTTCTCAAGTGACTGGAACAGAGGAGGTGCTCACTGAATGAATGAATGAATGAATGAGCAAACAAATGAATGTTACCTCTGAGTGCCTGGATTCACAGCTAGGCCGGGATTGAGTTTAAGATTCCAATCTTAAGGTTGGCGCCCGCAGCTCAGTGGTTGGGGTGCTGACCACATACACTGGGGCCTGTTAAACAACAGTGACAACTACAACAACAAAAATAGCCAGGCCTTTTGGTGGGCACATGTAGTCCCAGCTCCTTGACGCAAGAGAATCACTTAAGCCCAAGAGTTTGAGGCTGCTGTGAGCTATGATGCCAGAGCACTCCACCCGGGAAGACATAGTGAGACTCTATCAAAAAAATAAAGATTCCAATCTTTTTTACATACTGTTCTTGGTATGTTGAAAAATCCCAACAGTGGCACTTAAAT
>CAUYTI010072480.1:0-17230 GCA_963575145.1 Galago senegalensis | reverse complement strand
CTGCCTCAGCCTCCCAAGTAGCTGGGACTACAGGCACCCGCCACAACGCCTGGCCATTTTTTGGTTGCAGCCATCATTGTTGTTTGGCGGGCCCAGGCTGGGGATTCGAACCCGCCACCTTAGGTGTATGTGGCTGGCGCCCCAGCCGCTTGAGCCACAGGCGCCCAGCCGAAAATAACATAAGTTTTGATAACCATGTCTAAGGTGTTATAATTTATGAAAAGGGATTTTGAGAACTGACTTGCACACTAATGTCCTTTCCATCACTGTTTCAATTTTTTGTCAAAGAAACAAAGGTGTGCTTTGGGGAAACACAGAGGTGAATTGATCTGCGGACAGTGATTACCATTGTGATTTTAGGCACAGCTTTGAACTTGATCATCACTCATGGGTAGTGATCAGGTAGCCACTGAGGACTGTAAGTGGTTTCTTAGTGTGTCTGCTTTTAGCTACTCTCAGAACACAGTAACTGACTTTTCTTGCCCTGCAAGTCTGTGAATCTATAAGTTATTATTAACATTCTTTCCCCTTTCTTCCAGCCAGCCTGTGTTGTTGTGATTAAAAGTGACCATGTCTTTTTTTCTTCTACCTTGCGTAGAGTGCCATGGTGTCACAGCTTACAGCAACGTCAAACTCCTGGGCTCAAGTGATCCTCTTGCCTCACCCTACAAAGTAACTTTGACTATAGGCACCTGCCACCACACCTCACCTCACCAGATTTTCTGCTTTTAGTAGAGATGGGATCTTGCTCGTGCTCAGGCTGATATTGAACTCCTGACTTCAAGGTATCTACTCACCTCAGCCTCCCAGAGTGCTAGGATTACAGGCACGAGCCACCACACCTGGCCATCCATGGGTCCTTTAAATGATGATGTTGAAAGAGCTAACAGTTCTCTCATCCTTGCCATTCGCCACTGTGCCAGGTATTTTGTGCCATTATCATTAAAGCCTCACAACACACGTGAGGGGGATGGTGCTCTTTTTCTCACCATTCTTTAGGAAACAGGCACTGAGAGTTTGAATACTTCACTGTGCAGTACAGCTGGGTTTAGATCCAGATGGCTCTGACTGCAGAGGGTGCTCTTTCTTTCTTTTTGAGACAGAGTGTCACTTTGTTGCCCTTGGTAGAGTGTCATGGCCTCATAGCTCACAGCAATTTCAAACTCTTGGGCTCAAGTGATCCCCTTGCCTCCGCCCCTGGAGTAGCTAGGACTATAGTTGCCTGCCATGACACCTGGCTATTTTTAGAGACCGAGTATTGCTCTGGCTTAGGCTGGCCTTGAATTCATGAGTTCAGGTGATCCACCTGCCTTGGCCTCCCAGAGCACTGGGATTACAGGTGTGAGCCGCCATGCCCGGCCCAGAAAGTTGCTCTTAACCACTGTACTTGGTTACCATGTGTGAGGGTATGTGCTGTGTTGGTGAGAGACAGCAGTGTCACTGACAGCTCTCGAAGTGGTGGCCCTTGTCCGTTGCCCCAGTGAGGTCATTCTGGCTGCTTTTCCTGGCTGTTCCATGAGGTGCTCATTGTTCTCATTTGGATAGGGCAAGTTGTCTTTAGTGGAGATTCCATTTATCACGCTTACTTGCCTTTTCGTTCTATCATCCATCAGTTAAGCTGTTTCTTAGACTCTTTTTGCTCCTAACTCTTTGGCTAGACTATGGAGTAGAATCCATGGAGCACCACAGTGAACTGCGTATTTCAGAAAAGATCCTCAAAGGAGAGGTCCCTTGCCCCTCGGGCTGTGTCGTCACTGAGTGGATAAGGGTACACCATCCGGAATGGCGGGGTTTCACTCTGGGTCGCCCATCGTCAGATTTGCAGTGCTAGTGCAGCACGTCCCAGCACGAATTCACTTCCTTGTCTGATTCAGATCTCTCTTCAGTTGACTTTCTCCACAAAGCCTGTCTTGGATTCATGAAATACCTATATTTCTCAAAGCATTTCCGTTGAAGCTTTAATAAGAAAATGCATTGTATGTCTAAATGGTCAGCCCTTAGAATTGCTAGTGTGATTTTCAGGTTGTTTAATGGGCTGGCTTAATACCTCCTTCACTGAATAATGCCTAAAATTCACTCCTCAGGGAATCATTTTAAGTTAAAATGAGAATTTCTGTGGAAGGGTGTATATGTTCAATGTTACTGGCTGTATCCTTGTGTGAATGAGTCCTGGTCTTCCCTCAACTCAGTTTAGAGAGGTTACTGGTAGAGGGGAAGAGCACGAGTGTAGAACAGAGACTATTTTTCCCTGACTGAGTCCATTTCCCTGGTGAGAGGTATACCAGCTAACACCACAGCTCCGTCCTCTCTGTGCTGTGTCCTCACCAAGAGCCTCTTAGGTCTGATTCCAAGTCTTCTGCCATTTGGCCTTGTTATTGTAATGGCAAGGTTTAAACGTTACATGGACATGCAAAAAAGGGGCACAATTTCATTCCCATGAAAACCAAGTTTAATGTTCTGGAAAAAGTTCTATTGATTTAAGTGTGGGCGATACACCTGCAAGAGATTATTTTGGGAAAGATAATCAAACTCTAGGAGGGCTCTGTGCTCAGATTGTTTCATGAGTGGCTTGAAGTTTCTGTTCTACTACAGAAAAACAGAAGCAAGGAATTGGGGAAGACATATCACAGTGCTTATGAAGAGAAATATCACAGACCCACCAAGCGGATCCACACTAAGTGCGAGGTGGTAAATGGAAGTACTCTAGGTTTTAAGTTAAATACACTATCAAAGTCCTCTCTCCGGAGAACGTGGTACCCAGACCAGCGGCATTGGCATCACCTGGTGGGAAATGTGGAATCTCTGACACAGCCTGTTGTAGACCCACTGAATCCAAACTGCATTTTAACAAGGTTCCCACATTCAACTTTGAGAAGATATCATCTAAGCTATATGGAATTTTTTTATTTTAAAATAAAAAAATTTTTATTTTTATTTTAGAGCAGTTTTAGGTTCACAGCAAAATTGAGTGGAAAGTACAAGAGAGTTGCCATACACTCCCCTGGCCACCACCACACACGCTCCCTGCTGTTAATATCCTGCACCAGAGCAGTACATTTGTTGCAACTGATAGACCCACATGGACGTATCATTGTCACCAAGTCCCACTGCTAACGTTAGGCTTCTGTCTTGGTGGTGTGTGTTCGGGGCGTTTGCACAGATGTGCGATGGCAGACGCCCAGCATTGTAGTGTTATACAGAGGAGTTTCCCTGCCCTCACACGCCCTGTGCTCTGCCTATTCACCCATCTCTCTTCCTTAGGTGTCGTTTACTCAAGTTGCAACTCTAACAGGCTTTTTCAATTAGGCAGCTGCCCCCAATTATCACATAAAAGGGCTCTCTCTAGTGGCCCCCAGTTCAGGCAGAAGTTATCCTGAGAAGGGGGCTACTGAAGACACACAGTGGATGGCAGAATAATGGTCCCCAAGATGTCCAGGCCCTCATCCCTGGAACCTGTGAATATGTTAGGTTAGCAGCAAGGGGGTGGGGGATTAAGGTTGCTGATCAGTTGGCCTTCAAACAGGGAGAGTAGCCCAGGTTATCCCCGTGTACCCAGGGTGGTCACAAAGATCCTTCAAAGGTGGAAGAGGGAGAGGTGAGGGAAGAGGGAGACGGTGAGGTTAAGAAAGAAATTTCTGCTGCTGGCTTTGAAAATGGAAGAAGAGGAATGAGCTGAGGAAATCTGGCAGCTTCTGCAAGCTGGAAAAGGCGAGGAAATGGATTCTCCCCTGGAGCCTGCAGGAAGGAACGCGGCCCTGCGGATACCTTAGTTGTAGCCCGGTGAGACCCATTTCAGACTTCTGATCTCCAGAACTGTAAGATAATACATTTGTACTGGCTTAAAGCACTGTATTTGCGGCGTAATTTGTTGTAGTTGTAAAAGGAAATGAATACACACACTTCCACTGTTTTGCTCAGGGCCATCCCTGACAAGGCTGACGTCAGTTATTTCCATAACGCTCTCAGTAAAGTCACTGAAAAATGGGGTGGCGTCTCAGACCCACACTGAAAAACCCCACAGGTGATATTTCTGTGCTGATTTAGAAAGCATTGGCAGATCCTGGATGTCTCTAGATCCCCATTTAGAATGCTGACAGCCACTGGGCAAGCCTGGCAGCTCGCAGAGGTTTGGGTTTGAGAGGAAGCCAGATGACAAGACACGCAGGCCAGACGAAAACAGAGAGAAAGTAGACGGGGCCCCTTCCCTTGGAACATCAGCTCTGAGAAGGTACGACCGTCACCCTCCGTGGCCCTCAGACTGTGCTGCCAAGTGGCAGATATGGTAATTAAACTGTTCATCAGGCTACCATGGAGCTCACTGTTTCCAAACGCAGGCCCCTCAAGGTCTTCCCTTTAATATATAACCTATGATTCATGGAGGAGAGCGGGAGACATTAATTGGGGCTGGAACTGAGGTCACCGCCGCCCCCCAGCCCCTGCTCCCGCTCTTTCCTGGGGCCGAAAGAGCAGCTCCAGAGCTGGTGGCAGCCTGCGGCACACTCAGCCCGGGTTTTAAATACACATCTCCTCCTGTGTCAGTCCATTATCTGGCTGACCTGTTAATTAGTCCTCTGGTCCCGGTAAGTCGTTTTTACTTACAGGCTGGAATCTCTATTAGCACTCCCATCATCGTAGTCACTTGTTTTTGCCCATTATGTTTGGCTGTGGAAGAAAAAGCATAGATTTCCACCATTTTTTTTTTTTAAGGAAAAAGCACAAATAGAAACAGCGCAGTAAGTCTGTGTCTGCCGTGGGCCACGTCTTAGGAAACCTGCTTGGGTCCAGTAGATGAGTGACTGTGTCTCATGAAGTGACTGTGGAAACTTCTTTCTTCTGCGAGAGCTCCCCTCTGGGGACTCCTTGGCAGAGAGGATGGAGTTCCTCAGCACTGATACATTTCCCAGTTATTATGTGAGTGGAGGAGACATACTGGGATTTGAGAGGATGTTTTCATGACAGGCCAAAGTGCTGAAAAATAACTAAACTAGTGTAATCTCCAGACATAATCAACATTTCAAAGTCAGCTGAAATTTGGTTGACTGCAAAATGAGTTGCTTCCTTAGGTTGTATCCCAAGATAAAAGTAATAAATGATGCACTTTCACATTCAGAGACAGAAGTGGAGTATAAAAAAAAAATCTCTCTAAGAGAGAATTATGGTTTCCTGTGATTTATAGAAAGTTTTGCCGTGATTATTTCTCTCTGGCATCTGGTTAGGACTTTGTGTGTTTTTTTTTTAAATCAATTAGCCAGGCGAGGCAGGTCACGCCTGTGATCCTAGCACTCTGGGAGACTGTGGGGGGTAGATTGCTTGAGCTCAGGAGACCAGCCTGAGCAAGAAGGAGACCCCATCTCTAATAAAAATAGAAAAATTAGCTGGGCATTGTGGTGGGTGCCTGTAGTCCCAGCTACTGGGGAGGCTGAGGCAAGAGGATCACTTGAGCCCAAGAGTTTGAGGTTGTTGTGAGCTAGAGTGACATCACTACATTCTAGCCTGAGCAACAGAGTGAGACTCTGTCTCCAAATTAATAAAAAACTAGCAATTAATTTGTCAAAATTGTGAATGAGAGTGTTGTCTGGAAGCCAGAGTGTGGGCTATTGGGTGTTTCTGTAAGCAGATGGAGGAAGCTGGAAGGATGGAAGGACCCTGTGAAGGCACAGCTGATCAAACCCACCAGGGTGGGTGGGAAGCATTTGGTTTGGAGAATGGATGTGTGTGTCCATCCCCAGGGCCAGAAGGCAATAGACCTACGCGACAGGGGTCTGCTGTCCAGAAGGTATATGTGGCAAAGCCATCCTGTCAAAGGACACCAGAGGGAAAGCCCCCAGGGTTTTGCTACTTGGATGTGGAGTCAAATCATTGAGTCATTTGACCTTTTCTGAGGTCAGGATGTAAGCTTGGTTAGTTTTTTTTTTTTTTTTTTTTTTGTGAGACAGAGCCTCAAGCTGTCCCCTTGGGTAGAGTGCTGTGGCCTCACAGCTCACAGCAACCTCCAACTCCTGGGCTCAAGCGAGTCTCTTGCCTCCGCCTCCCAAGTAGCTGGGACCACAGGCGCCCGCCACAAGGCCTGGCTATTTTTTGGTTGCAGCCGTCATTGTTGTTTGGCGGGTCCGATCTGGGGATTCGAACCCGCCACCTTAGGTGTACGTGGCTGGCGCCTTAGCCGGTTGAGCCACAGGCGCCGAGCCGAGATTTCGACTTTCACCCATGAGCTAGGATTTGTAGCTCAAGTCTAAACAAATTAAATGCCTGATAAGAAAGCAAACAAACAAGCAATCCAATAAAGTCACGTTTCAGAAGAATATAACAAAATGTAGAGCCTCCAAATCTAACCCGAACATGTCCAGGACACAAGGAAGAACGTTACTCAACAGATGAAGACCCAGAAATGTCATTCACTCTCCAGAGGAAAGACAATTAACATCAACCAATCTGGAAGTAATTCATGCTGGCGTTACCAGACCAAGATTTGAAAGCATTTATTGTAATTACACTCAAAGAAGTAAGGAAAATAAGCTTGCAGTAAATTAAAAAAAATAGGAAGCCTCATCAGAGAAATGGAAACTTAGAAAAAAAGAACCAAAGGGAAGATTTAGAACAGAATAATACTGTTTGATACTAATAAATCTATTCCAGTTCTAAGATCTTCATATGTTATAGGTCGAATTAATAGGGAAAAAAAGGAAAATGAAAGGAGCAGACGGGGCTGATACTCACACAGGCAGTGAGAAGGGAGGTGTGGGACGCAGAGCCACCTGCCCCATGGGGAGCTGCAGGACTCGGAAGCTGCGGCCTATTAGGGGGTTTCCCTTTGTCTACAGTCCTGTTTCCATACCAAATCCCCAAAGATATTAGTGTTACCAAAAAAGAGCATGTGAAATTAATAAAGGAAAGGTTTTAGCAAAATGATTTTTTTTTTTAACTGCAGAACTTCTTTGGAGTTTTTAAAAAAAAAAAAAACATACAAATGCGTACTATCAGTTTCCAAAAGGAAGGAAGTAAAGCAGGTTGCAAACGTGTTCAACCATAGAGCCCTTTCTATTCAGGGCACGGAGAGAAAGTCACAGTCTGCAGAACCCATTCTGGGGGAATCTTCTTGTCCGGGATGGCTCTTTGCCATCCAGTCCCAGCTGTTTAAAATCATTACCTTTCAAGATCCCTAATGACACACGAAGGCATAAGACGTTACGTCTTGGCAGTCAAGGTGCTTCTCCTCTCGCGATTCTTGAGCACTTTGCCATCACTTACGCAGGCCCGAGAATGCCTTTCTACACATGCCGTACTTTTCAGTCCTTCTGCAATGAGTATATCCTGGGGGAGGAAGGGACCTCAAAAATCTGAGCTTTGTCACTGTGAGATGGCACACTGGGGGGAATTAGTCATCACTAGAATGATTAAAATCTAGACAATTTGAAGAACTTCGGCTTGAGTTCTAATAAGAGAACAGATGTCAGCTATTCGGGGTCCAGCAAACTCCAGCTTTCCATCCCAAGTGAGCAGGAAGTAGTGGTGGAAATTAAGGAGAAGAGGAGAAATACTCACTGAGGTTATCATCACATTTTGGAGAAGGAAGCTAGATTTAAGAGAGGCGTGTGGTAGCCCTACCTTTGCTCCTAAGAGGCTGAGGAGATGTTGGCACGTCATCTCCCTACCCTGAAACACCTTTGATTACATACCTGAGCGAGTGGGCTGGGCTGGCAGAGTCTTAGAGACTCAGGTGAGAATCACTGGGTGAGCCGGGAGGACGGCTGGAGTTGAGAGAGAGGGAGCTGGCCCTGCCTTCCCCTGGAGCCCACCTGCTTATTTTCTCCTTTGTATTTGGGCTTTCAGGTAAGATTCTTTTAATGCAACTAAGAGATAGCTTGCAAAACTGTGAAGTAGATGATTTTCAAGGTTATTTCTATCTCTAGCACTGTGAGGGATTATTATTCAGTCTGTCTACTTGAAAGTGATCCTCAGAAAAGCCCTTGTGGTCATCACTGCTTTATAATTTGTAATTGAGGCTTGCAATAGTGTGAGAAATTGCTTCTCGAATTTTAATATGTACTCAAATCACCCAGGCCTTTTTGTCGAATTCCATTTCAGGAAGTCTGGGATGGGTCCTGGGAGTTCGCATTTCTAACAAGTACAGGTAAAGCTGAAAGTCGTGCTCTGAGTACCAGGTTTCAAAGGGACAGAGTTTCCCAGTGAGATACTGTGGTGGAAAGGTTCAATGCCAAGTAAGTGTGAGGGCTGCTGAGCACTCAACCTGCTCTTACAGATTAATTACACAAAGCACGCTGTAAGAGACTATCACAGTCCTGCAGAAATTTGACAGCTTTTAACTCAGTGCTTTCCAAATTTCTCTCACCACAGAAACCTTTCATGGAGAAATACCTGTGACATACCAGCAGCTAGAAAAAAGATGTCATATGCAACACATTTTATTAAGAGGGGATGTTAAGATAAATAAATATTTGTTTTTACATGCTGATTCAATCCCTATGTCTATGTCACCAAGGAAAACACATTCTTGGATTTTACCCAAGAATGACCAAATGTAAGGCTTCCTTGAATTTTGCTTGAAATTTCAAATGATAAATCTTTTGAAACCAGTTAAACCACAATGCTGGGGTGGGCAACTGCCTTCCTTACCTGGATAAGGTTGCAGGGCATCCGCGGCACTGGTCTGTTGGAAGATGTCAGCACATTCCTCAGCCTGGAAATATTTCTTCCTCTGATCATATGAGCTCCACTGCAGATGAGCTCTTCTTCTCGGTTAAACGTTCCCTTGTCCCCTGTTCTCACAGGAGCCTCTCTGAGAGTCTAGAACATTCGGTCACTAATATATTTCCGTGGGCAAGAGTTGCTATGATTTCTTTTTTCCCAAGAAAAACAATTAATGGTAAGTGTGCCCACATACCTCCTGACCTTCCCCACAGCCTGGTGTAATACTGAGGGCACAGGTCATCACTCTTGTTGAATAGGTGAGGAAATTGCAGTGCAGAAGGTAAGTTATTTCTATGAAGACCTCTCCTTATGGGGAGAGGCAAGGTAAAAGGCAAATAAAGAGGTCTAGGAATGAGCAAACTTTTCTTATCTACCAGGCACTTCATAGATTTGATTATTTGGCTTAATTTTACAGGTGGGAAAACAAAACTGAGATGTAAGAAGATGGGCCTATTGTCTAAACTACCAATTAGCGAATGGTGGAGCTGGGCTTCAAGCTCCTCTGTTGGTTCCAGCGGCACTGGTGGGGGCTCCTAAAATATTTCTTCACCTATTCGAGATATTAGTAGCTCCAAGGCCTTAAAGACAAGGAGGAAGGTGTCACTAGTATACCAGCTGTGAGCCCGGACACTCCCAGCAGCAGAGGTTTCCGCCCTGCAGAACACTGCCCAAGGCAGCCAGCACATCATTTTATGGTTTCCTTTTTCTCTCCCTTTTAAAATGTATGGTACAGTATTTTGTACAAGGTGGTGTTATGGCCATCTCAGGATTCTTTAATGACTTAATGAAGCACATTTTTGGCAGGGAACATTTTTATATTATTCATCTAGGAGAAACCCTAAAGATTTTTCATTATAAAAATTCTGTGACATAAAATCTCTATCTTGAGATTTACCCAGTCTCCATTCCACCCCAACTTTGGTTGTCTAGAGTCTTAAAAATGTTCTACCTAAGCAAAACCATTAATCAGCATAAAAAAGCAAAATATCATAAAGAACCAATAATACGTATACTATAAAGACAGGCAGGCCTCTTTGACAAGGCAGCCTGTGCATTGGAGGGGTATGAGAACATTAGACCAAGAACGAGCCCAGGACACATCAGACAGAAATTCCTTCTGTTGCCAGCACAATACTACAAGGCTCAGAGCAGATATTCTATTTCTAAACTTGAAATGCCCTTCTAGGAAGGGAAATTTCCACCATCTGCCTGGAGGGCCATTTGTACCACCTCCTTGTGATGTGATCGTGGTATTTTTCATAGAATTTCACACTCAACATGTTGAATATGGCCTATATATCATTTAAAATGTTATTTCTTTCTTTTTCTTCTACTTCTTTTTTGTAATCAGCCAAAGTGAAAGTTGATGGACTGCCAACCAATCAATCTTAAAGTCCCTGGTGCCACCTCAGACTGTGCTATGGGGAACGTGTGCCAGGCACTGGGCTAGGCATTTTCTCATTTAAAATTAATAACCACAATAGTTGTACAAGACATCCAGTTATTTGTCATGAGGTACTGTGCTAGGATCTTTCTGTGATGCCTGTTTTAATGCCCACTATAATCCTATGGGGTGGATAAGACTTCTCAAACCTAGTTTTCCATACGAGTCAACTAAGAATGTTATAAAAATGAATCCTAACCAAGGCCTATTGGTTTAGAATCTTTAGGAAAGAAATGTGAAATTTCCATTTTTCAGTGTGTATTCAGAGAATCGCAAGGCACTCTGAGGTCACCAGCATCTGAGAAAGATAAGATAGATGTTGTTCTTGCAACATAGCTCATTAGGAAACTGAAACTCAGAGAGAAAATGTGTATCCACGATGCCTGTGCTGAGCTGTCCTTGACTCCACGCTGCAGGTGTCCTTCAGAGCCTCACCTGAGGGTAAGCCTTCAGCTGGAGGTGTGGTCTGGAGCCCAGCAGCATCAGCATCAGCTGGGAGCTTGTAGGAAGTGCAAACTCCCAGGCCCTCTCACCAGATGAGCTGAGTCAGAATCTGCATCTTAACCAGGTCCCCCAGGAGATAGTGTGAGCAGTGTTGCTATGTACCATGCGGGTGGGAACTGGACGCTGCTTTCCCAGTCTCCATTGCCAGCCAGCTTCCTTTAGGTTTCACCAGCAGGAGGCAGTGAAGGAGAAGAGAAGGCGAGAGGGAGGGAGGAGCCATTTTTGTCCACTATTGCAGCATTTCTTATCAAGCTGGAGGAAGGGACTTTCTTCATGGAGCCCCTGCTCGGAGGCAGGTGACTATGGGCTTCATTCAGCATACTAGCATGGTGGTGAGCTTCAGGCTGAGCAGGGACTTCTGGGTTCCTGCTGTGATGGTGGTGCGATTCAGTAACAGCAGCGGCAGGGCCCAGGCACTACCCATGTTGGTGCCCAGGAGAAGTGGAGACCTCCCAGAGTCAGGGTAACCATCCCTGCTTGTCTTTTGCATTTTCAGCCTCTCCAATACCATTACAAACAATTGCTGGCATTAAACTGCACTCTATCTGAAATAACAACAGTGTTTTTCTTTTCCAGCCTGGACATTAGCTGGTATAATAACATAGCTATCACAGGATAACCACTCTCGTTATCAAAGGAGCAGGGTGCAGTTCCAGCCACAGGACTACTGACTGCAAAGCCCACATTCTTAACCAGTACCAAATATGTCACAAGCACTGGTCACTATTCACTTATGTAGGGCAACTGACAAGTCTTTCTGCTGGTCATTCTTTTATTCACTGAAGAGATACATACTGAGAATGTATTGTGTGTCAATCTCTGTGATAAAGTCTGGAGACCCCAAGTTCAATAAGACATAGCGCCTGCTCTCATGAAAGAAAAATTGACAAGCAATTAATTATAAGACAGTGTGGTAAGTTCAAGTTCTGGTAACATCTACAAATGTGCCAATTTTAACATGGCTGTCACCAATAAGTAACACAAATCCAAATAGAGTGGGACTTAGATTTGGTGCCCCTGACAACAGGAAGTCCTTTGTGAGAACAAAGTGGTGACTTCTGGATAGGGAAGCTGTCCAGTATCGGCAGACCTCTTGTCCTAAGGTCACGCCTGTGCCATCCATCCATCTGTCTATCCATCTATCTATCCATCCATCCGTCAGTCCATCCATTCAACTAACAGCACTGAATGCTTTAGAGTAGGTGTCTGTCTACCTTGGGAATTAAGCTCTTGAACAAAATAAGGTCCCTGATCTCACAGGGCTTCCATTTTTAGCAGAGATAGTCAATAGGTAAGTAAATAATTTCATTTTATAAAAAGTGCTCTGAAGGAAATTTGCAGAGATGAGTGAGAGTGACTGGGAAAGGAGCAATTTGGATACACTTTTATTAGAGAAAAAGATGGTCCAGAACGTGGGTAGGCAGCGTGTGAGAGAGAGCCCCTTCAGAGCCAGCCTCCCTTCCAGCAAAGCCGGGCAGGCAGTGAGCAGGGTCAGGGCTCCTCGGGGCAGGGGGCCTTTCCTTGTGACTTTACTATACAGCGGGAGGTGGGGCGGCATAGACTTTGTAAGTTTCATTTTTTTCTCCCTCCCTTCCTGCCTTCTCTCCTTTTCCTCCTGTTCTTCCTCCTTTCTCTCCTCCTCGTCCTCCTCCTTGTCTCTCGGTCTCTTTCTGTCTCTTTCTTCCTCAAATGTTAGGACCTTTGCAGTTTTAGAGTCCTAAGAAGTCTCATGTTCTCTTTAAATGTACGATCTTAAAGGCACTTCTGATGTGCAGCCACAGCTCTCTTCGGCTACGCAAGGTTATTTTGTATTATCCACTTGGTGCTTCTGCCTTCTCCACTGTAATTCCATTCTTCTGGAATTTCTGAGTCCTGTGGGGAGCTCCTGGATGATGTTTATCTTTTCTTTCTCTACGTATCTTCTCTTCACCTTTTTGACCTAGTTTTTGAAAAATGTCTTCAATTATATCTTACTTCTATTTTACTGATTTTTTTGCAATTTTTAATATATTTGAAAATGGTAAGGACTTCTTATGCTCTACTTGTTGCTTTTAAATAGCTTTAATTTGTTGTATTGTGAATGTGTTATATCCTCAATTTTCTCTGAAGGTACTAGTAGTATCATTTTATTTTCTCCTGTTTAATTCTTTCATATTTCCTGAGTTCTTTCCACTGTTTTAGGTTTCGGCTTTCTGATTACTTACATTGGTCTTCACTTTTTATATTTCAGGATTTTCTGTCTTAGTAAGTTTAGGCTGCTACAACAAAATGCCATACACTGTGTGGCTCTAAAAATAGATATTTATTTCTCAAAGTTTTTGAAGGCTGTGAAGTTTAAAATCAAGGTGCTGGTCACTTCAGTTCCTGGGGAGGGCCCCCTTCCAGGCTTGCAGATAACTGCTTCCTCTCTGTGTCCTCACAAGGAGGTGCGGGGAATGCTATGGTCTCTCTTCCTCTTTTTTGTAAGAGCACAAATCCTATCTTGGGGTCACTACCTTCAAGAACTCATGTAAATCTAATTATCTCCCAAAGGGCTTGCTTGCATAGACCATCACATTGGGGCTAGGGTTTCAACAAATACGATTTGGGGGGATACAAACATTCAGTCCTTAACAATGGATGATATCAAGTTTGGGTGAGGATGTGATATATTGAAACAGTGATACGTTGCTAGAGGGATTGTGAAATGGTACAGCTATTTGGACAACATTTTGTCAACTTAAAAAGAAATTCAAACCTGAGTATCTAAACATGTAAAACACAGACATTCTACTCTTAGGAATCTATTCAAGATTCATATCTACAAAAGACACAAATATGTTCATAATACCATAATTATTGTTATTCATGTAATAACCTAAGCCACAAAAACGCAGTTTCATTAACTATTAAATGAATAAACAAAATGTGATATGCCACAAGTAACCAAGTACTAGTCACCAACAAAAAAATTACAAATTACTGATACAAGCTTCCACATGGGTGAGCCTTATATCTGTTATTCTAAGTGGAAAAAAATTAAACTCATAAAGACCAGGTGTCATGAAGTTTTTCATTCCCATAAAATGGCTATAAATAGCAAATTATATAGACAGAAGATCAGTGGTTGTGAGGACTGGGAGTAGGAGATTTAATTAATTATAAAGGGGCATAGGGAAATTTTGGAAAATAAGGAAATAGTCTAAATCTGGATTGTGTTGATGGTTGCACAACTGCAAATGTTTACTGAAAATTATAGAACTATATACTTAACAGGTGGATTGTATATCAATTATATTTCAGTAAAGCTATGAATTTTTGTCATGAAAGAAGTGATGGGCAAATTAATTTTATGTGTTATTCAAAGTAAATATTTGTAATTTAAAAAATGCATCCAGGTTTCCTAGTTTGGGACACTGCCGTGGTAATTTTTTGACCTCTGATTTGAGTCACTTTAATTCATCTCTATGATTCTTACTTTTTCCCTCTGTCATTAGATAAGGATAAATTAGACCATTCTGAACTCTCTTCCACCTCTGATTTTGTAGACTTCTTTAAACTAGTTTAGCTTATTCCTTGATCTGTCTGTTAGACTCAGTCCGCCAGAAAATTTCCTATGGTTTTTCTTTGTTGTTGGGTCAGAGTTGGGAAGAGACTGTCTAGTACTTTCTGCTTGATCAAGACCTTCAGAGAACATTTTCATCTGATTATCACCATCCTGAGAAGCTGAGCACAGCTGGCTAAACCCTGAGCCACATTCAGCCAATTTCTTTTAAGTGGGTATGCTCATTTTAAACATATTTTTACATGAGAGATGATTTTACTGGGAAAATTTAGCTTACCACAAATAAATGGCAACATTAAAACTAAAACAGAATTGATTGTTCCCTATGAGAGCTTGCTAGTTTAATTTATGGACTGTAGTGTGATATCAGAGGTCCAGTGATTATCTTGTTGCCATGGCTTAAAGAGTATAGATTTATTCATTTTCCTTTTGCTGATCCTGATGCCTTTTGGCAAAGACATGATGGTCTTTTTAAGTATTAAGGGGTAGTTTGTGAATCCTCATTCGATTTTACTTTGTAGTTATGGATTACTATGGATGGAATCTTTGTGTACCCTCAAAATCCATGTGGAGACCTTAGTCCTCATGGTGACAATATTAGGAGCTGGAGCCTTTGGCAAGTGATTAGCTCTTAAGTGCTCTACCCTTATAAAAGAGACCACCAAGAACACTCTTAGCCCTTCCACTTTGTGAGGACTCAGTGAGAAGGCCACCCATCCTGACCCAGGACGAGGACCCTCACTGGCTAGACACTGACTCAGCTGACGTTCTGACCATGGCTTCCCAGCTTCTCCAACTGTGAGGATGTGTGTTGTCTTACCTGCTCAGTCTTCGAGAGCTGGTGATGCAGCCTGAGGACACTGGGGCACAGACTAATGTACAAGCTTTAATGAGGGTACAAACACACCAGGGATCTTGTGAAAATACTGATATTGCAGCAGGTGTTTGAGGGATGGCCTCCAAGTCTGCAATTTGAACAAACACAATTTGCCATTGCTGGTCAGTGGACCACTCCCCGAGCAGTGAGGTGTCTGAATGAAAACAGAAACTGCAAAAGGGAAGAAGTTCTAGGAAACAGCCTCACAATTATGATAATGAAAATCAATCTACAAAAGGAATAATTTGTCTCCAGTTGTAGCAAATTTTCCATCAGGAGAGATGGTCATGGACAGGCTACTAGGAATACAGCAGCAGGAATTAGTGGATGGGGTGTTCTAGACAAGCTGACTCAATGTCTTCTCTCACTGTGAGAATGCAGTTAGGTTCTGTGGGTGTCTTTCCAACTCTGACCTGTATATGTAATGGCGTATTCCTATGGGTGTATTGGTAATGTTTTCTCTGCATTTTTGGACCCTACTTTACTTGCACTTGAGGCTACTGTGTTATAAGTACAAGCTTATTAGTTGCATGCCCAGGAAATACTGGTCTTCTTGTAGTCCTTTTATGGTGCAGTAAGCCCAGGATGGCAGGGTGGACTTCTCCATAAAGTGGTGATTCTTTTAACTTGATGGGGGAAGGATAGCCTCCATCATCTTTCTCAGCAGATTCTTGTTGATGAAAGTAGGAAATTAGGTCTCCTGGTCCGATATTTATTCTCTAACTCAAACTTATTTTCCTGAATCTGGAACATTAGATGAATAAGATGGAATTTTATTCTTACTCAACTATTGATCTTTACAGGTATGCTACACTGACCAGAGTTTTAAAGGAAATAAAGAACAATGCCTATTGGACTTTCACCTGCAAAAAGTGGTGGAAGGTACCCTGGAAAGAGAAGGATCAGTCATTCTGACCACAGGGAACTGCATAAAGTGAGAGAAAGCAGGATGTGTTTTTAGATACATGCCAGGAAAAAGCACCCCCCCCAAATTCAACAAAGTGTGATAAAAGTATTAGTAATGCCCTCTCACTCTTTATGATTCTGTACGTATAGAACCAACGTAATTTAATCAGTGTGCTCCGAAAGCCACTTAACACTGCTTGGCATTATGCAACCACTATAGGTACATTAGGCATACACTATGGTTTGCAGTGTGACGTCCCCAGTCTTCCCATCACCTCTTCTGGAACTCACTTCTTCTTTCTTCTGCTCCACAACTCCCACTGTTCCTTAGGCCAGTGATGGGGCATCCATGGCAGCATTCAAATATGGGGAACGGACCACTTGGTATTATAGTTGGTAGTATTTCCCCCTCAACAGCATTCTATCCACTTTAGGGTAAAAGTGGCATCTAAACTAGATTTCTGAACATCTATGAAGCTCCCACTGGGATAAAAGGAAGAGACAACAATGTATATCCTCAAAAATATTTCTTGACTAGAATGGGAGCTTAGCCATAAAGAACTAAGTTTCTGGTCCCTCTGGTATACAACTCATGTATTATTTGTACTAGGGATTCAATAGCAAAGAATAAAAATTTATTCCTTTTCCTGACTTTCGGAGAAACATATTTCTCCAAAGCAGGTGGCACCCTCTGTCAGCTAACAGCAGGTCTATAATTTCTTTTTCTATATTTGATCACATTTCAATCTCCCCCACTTTATTAGGAAAATGAAGTATATCAAGACAATAATAAAACAACTTGGAGCCATCAATGCTGAGTACATGTTTAAAAATCTCTGTTCCAAATAATTCAATAACTTCTTAAATGCAAAAATAGATTAGATTTTAAAAATTTAATAGTGAGACTATAAAGGGGATTAATAAAAACCTAGAAGTTATTTATTGAACTTATATTGCATTATATAATTATTGTCTCCATTTTTTTAAAATGTCCTCTCATTTGTATCATTTCTCAGTTTTCAAAACATTTTCCAACCTCTTACTTCATTCTGTCCTTATAGTGGTTACTTGAGTTTGGTTGGAAAGGCTTTTAAAAATTCAAATTTTGGGGGGGGCGGAGCCAAGATGGCGAACTGCAGCCAGCTTTTTACAGAAGCTCCCGTCCAGAAGGAGGCTGAAAGGACAGAAGCTTAGCAAATTAGCTGATGGTTTGGAGCAGAGACAAGAGAGAAGATTGAAGAGCGTA